>BGPT01003784.1:6661-29658 GCA_003297045.1 Symbiodinium sp. clade C Y103
GCTGGTCTCACTGCGCTCAGTTCTCACAAGCCTTACGGCTGATAACCTGTGAATCAGGTTACCGTAGGCTACAGCCCTGAAACGTAGTATATAGATCAAATGCTGGGACCAATCAAGCAGTGCAAACCATCGCTCTTTTTCATTACNTGTGAATCAGGTTACCGTAGGCTACAGCCCTGAAACGTAGTATATAGATCAAATGCTGGGACCAATCAAGCAGTGCAAACCATCGCTCTTTTTCATTACGAGCCGCTGTGCAGTAAGTGTTCTTGAGCCAATACACCGACGTGGCGTATATGACTCATGTGGACATGGTGTCCCGTTGGGGTTCTATTCACAGGATATCATTGAATCATGTTCTGATTAAACGTGTTCGCTGCAACCCTGACGTTGATCCGCGTCTGAAGATAGGTTGATGTTGCTACTCCAATCCACAAATTTGAAAAGGGGGTGGCGGATTTTTATCCCATATTAAGATAAGTTGATGCTAATACTAATATATACCCCAATCCACATATTTGCCAGAGGGGGTGGCGGATTTTTATCCTCTATGAAGATAAGTTGTTGCTACTCCAATCCACATATTTGCCAGAGGGGGTGGCGGATTTTTATCCCCATTAAGATCAGTTGATGTTGCTACCATGTTGGGTGTGGATCAACGTCCGGGTTGGGGCGAACGTGTTCTACATTGTTCTTCTGTAAAATGTTCTCATTATATAAAACTGTTTTGTTGGGGCATCATACGTTGTTTGGACAAACGCAACCGAGTAACTTCATTATTCATTCCCCAGTTGCATCCCCATGTCCCATGTTATCATACATTTTGGGTGATGAAAATGCACCCCTTTATTTCATCCCTATTCCATCATTCTTATGCAAATATATATCTCAATACATACAACATACCAGTATTAGCTCCTATCTGGGCAACTCCTATCTGGATAATTCAGAAAAAAATCTAACCCGTTCTAAATTTGGGATGTTACCCCTTCCGAACCATCATCTTTAGGAAGGTCAGGTCACCACAAAAATTACCCACAATCAACTCCCCAAACATATCAAATTATATCCAATTTAATTTGACCCATTGTATATCATTACATATCAATACTTTCAACTATAATCCCATTAACAAACCAATGGTGATACTTTTCAAGGTATACTATTCAATGTATCCATGGATATGCCTATAACATTCTCAACTATAATTCCCATATATAAAAAACAAAAAAAACGAGCATAACCTTGGTAGTTTCCGTTTTGTCATGGGGGTACCCCCTTGCATCATCATCATTCACTTCTCCTCGCCTCCCAGGCATCGTTCCAGACCTCATTGCGCATCAGAAATGGCGGCTTGGAGTGCTTTTAATCAATGAACATCTGATGACTCAACGAAAAAAAACTACTATGGATCTTATTGGATCATTGAAGATGGACCTCTGGAACTTAGAATCATCTCAAAGTAGGTGTTGAAAAGGCTGTGAGGCTCTTTGGTGCTTCATCACTAAACACGTAGTACAGAAAAACCAATGCTTTACCAAGGAATTGATCTGCAAGTTGTTGGTTTATGTTGGTTTTCCTTATCGATGCTTCACCCTGGTGCAAGTGCTCGCTTCATGGGCTTATCTCATTAATGGGACATAGCCGCTATGATTACTAACCAGTTATAACTTACGAAGTGTGCCACCTGCAGTATCAATGGCTCTGGATGCGGGGATCAAAAGAGCAACCGTATAAAACCAACCGTCTTGCACGGGGGTATAAGTTGGTATAATGGAATCTCATGGGATAACTGTGCCAAATAAGGCCTCAAATGATTCAGATTGACTAACCCTCATCAACTCTTACAAGCTTATTTTGCGGTGTCGTGTTGTTGGAAGGAGAACCATTCAGGGTTCCCTCCGATTTCGACAGAATGGAGGCCTCGTGGAAAGGACATTTCGGATCATCGTCCCGCAAGTTAATGGTGGATACTAAGCGCGCAAGCGTTTAAGATCTTGTGGCAGGATAGTCCAGGATAGTTCGCAATATTAACATCTTCACCCCCCATTCAACGCAAACACATGATCCGGGACAACGGTCCTTGGATATGCTCAAGACTCCCACCCCGAAAACAGCTAATAGTACCTATAGATTCCCCGTGCCGTGGACTCAGCAAATCAAGGCTACCAAGCTATCTTCCACCAGGTTGATTCACCTGCCTGAGCCTTCCCTGGAAGGCATTTGAGTCGTGGAAAAACACGCAGGGAGCACATTTAACCACCCCATGATGAAGGTGATAAGCATTCAATCAACCATCAAATATTCACCATTTACCAATGATATCACCGTTTTTTCGAGGCTTGAAATATGTTGACATTCCATGGTTTCATGGTGCAATCGCCCCGATTAAGGAATTACCGGGTGGGTAAACGGGTAAACTGACATCAATGTGGAAAATCCACCATTTTCCATTTGTAGGAACCATCGACTTTCCAGATCTAGGTCACTTTACCCCAGGGAATGACCACCTTTTTGGAACAACTCATCATGCAGCATCAACTGCTACCGGGTTCCGGACCTCAGGTTCAGCGCTTTCCTCTGCCATGGCTAGGCGCAGCAGCGCGAAACGAATCGATGGGAAACCCCGTGCCGGGCACGGAGGGATGGTTAAAATGAAACCTGAGTAAGACATGGCTACTGAAAGAGACCAAGAAAGTTGACCTGTGAGTATACTCTGATTTGTAGCCGCTAATCAATCTACTCTTCACTGCGGTCGCGAGATTTTTTGGGATGCAGTTTATGGCCTTGTTTTGAGGCTTCAAGGCCCAAGCAAAGGCGTTCCAGGTCACAATGTAGCATGGGTCAACAAATGTCAACAGTAGAGGCCCTGGGAATCACGCATGGCCGCATGACACTTATTTTCTTAGCCCACCAGGTGTATTTGGAAAGCCAAGCATCCGAGTTTGGGATGAAGTGAAACAATTCGACACATTTGTTTGTTCCTTTGCTAAACCACTTCTCGGGTACCTCATTTTGACTCTTGAGCCATCTTGAGCCTGTTCCACGGCGAATGTCAGACGCAAACCTGTCCAAATGGTGGGATTCTTTGAACTTTATACATTGATTAGGCTAGAAATACCCTCTGGTTATTTAACATAGCCATGGAAAATGGCTCATTTTGGAAGATTTTCCCATGAACACTTTCTTTTTTAGGGGATTTTCCATGGCTATGTTAGTCATAACCAGAGGGTAAATCATAATAAATCCATATAAATCCATGAACCAGCTGATCGGTTGCATGCCCAGCGCTGGACGCACCAGCTGTTGTAGGTCGAATCTCTACTATCCATGGGATATGAATCAGAGATGTTTGCAGGATGTGATTAGATACGTTCTTACTACTTACATGATAGGGATATCTAATGACCCGAAATATCTCCCCATTAACCATGAAGACATTGGATTCTATGATCCAACTACTTTATATACTGTACTTGGATTTGCTTAAGAAACCTCCCAAAACGAAACTACTAATAGATTCCCCAGTCGTAGTGGATTCAAATATCCCTTTTCCCAGACTCAGCAAATCCAGCCAATCTTTAATGAGTTTACTTAAGATCAGATCCAACATCCCATAATTGTCCCAGTCAAGTTCACTATATAATTACATGTTACATATAATTCATCCAAATACATGGAGGTTCAAGCTGGGTGTTCTGCCAAACAAGTTGGGAACACCTTGACGAGACTGGATGGAACATCAACATCATGCTTCAACCCACCAACCAAAGGGGTACAATGTGGTGCCACCAGTCGCTGGGTTTCTGTTGCTTTAGAACTACAGTATCTCGGATTTATGGTGAGGTGGAACCATTTGGACACCAAAACCCATGATTTTCCCGTGAAACACAGCAACTTTCGGATGATCTTTGGGTTCCCGTCGCAAGAAACCACCCATGTAGAAATGGCTCATACACCCCCAGTTACTATCCTGGTTATTTGACATGGCCAGCTGAAGGATCCCAACCAAATATGGGAATGGCTGGTTTTCCAGCAAGCCGTGCAAATGACTGGAGGGTTGGGAAGTTTCAAGTGGCACGTTTGGTTAGAGGACAATGATCCAAGTATTCGTCATCAGGTCTACATCCCCTGATCTCTTCCCAGATTCTGTTACGAGTACAAAAGGATCGATATGGGGATGGCTCAAAACCTACAATGTGGGGTGCTCCCGTTTCGGAATCGCTGAGTTGCTGAACATAACTCCAATTTCACTATGATTCATGATAATCATGATACGCAAATAACTATGGTATTCATGGGGTCTAGAAATCAACAAACATCACTAGGGGGCCCCACAAAACCTACTGCACCCTATGCTTGGATCTATTTAAGGCTTCCGGGGGATGACTATCATTGAATCCCAGCCATTTCGATGTTCACCAGGTACAGGGTTTTGACCCATCGCCATATGGGGGGGTTCCATCAATGGTACCCCAAAATGGACGGTTTGCAATGGAACATCCTATTCACGTGGATGATTTAGAGGTACCCTCATTTTAGGATACCGTAATACCTCTATATTGAAAAGCAGTGCCATTTCTTGACCAACGTTTGGATGCAGATGAGACATCCGATGAAAAAAAAGCCGCCTTTTTGTCTCTCCTCAAGCAAGATCCGAAGACAAAAAACCAACCAGGTTCTTGTCGTGTGAGCTCCTGACAACACCTCAAGATGGTTGTGCTAGACATACTTTCCCTCTTGGAATTTCTCATAAAGTGGTAAGCTCAATAATCAACAATCCCCAAGTCATCATTTCAATGGGTGGGATTTCAATCATCCCCAAATCCTAGGTTTGTGGCATTGGATTGCCCACATTTATGCTTTATGTCTGTATGACCAAACAGGACACAAGTGATGTTGTTCTTCATGGGTGAACGTCCCGGTTGGACTGGACGGATGCTTTTCATACAAGGTGGTGCTCTATAGCTAGCTTAAGTGGGTTTACAACTTCCATGGTTTACGATACTTCTGACTACATATAGTTAATGGGGCTCGTGAACCAACTTATAACTGGGGGGAACATCTTGTATCTTTTGATTACCAGCCATAGGTGATCAGTTGCTCGGGCATTGAGAAGACGTGTCATGTCTCAACTCTGTCGGTGCGCGCAGACTGACGAGATGACCTCGAAAGGATCCTCTGAAGGTCGCCAGTTGGGGTATACAATGTGTGGCCCCACCAGGTATGTTAGTATGTTAGGATGTTTGTTGGTTTATAAACCCCATGAATACTAAAGTTGTAACTATAAAATCAATCATAGTTATTGGAGTTATGTTCACCAACTTAGCTATCTAGGCGGCTCGACATTGTAGTAAAAGCAGTAACATGGGGTACCTGGTACCATTGGTCTAGCAGTTCTTCAGAAATGTGGATTTCGGATGCTTTTGGGGTGGGGCAACCCCCAATGAGACGTCTGAAATCCCGATCTAGAAAGTGGAAAGGTCACGTTCACCTTTTCTGAATAAGAGGTAAGAAAATCGCACAAATCAATTCAATACAATCGCCTTCGAATAACCATTAAACCATTAAGTCCTGATAGTCTCATTAAAACCTCCATTGATTGTGGGAGTCAAGACTCTCATTTGAAAAGATTGAGCCAGGGCCAGTCTCAGCTCTAGTAGCTGGAACCTGTGCCAATCTGCCGATCTGAGCAAAGGGCGAACGGGCTTTAGCTCAAAGGTATGGTACCACAAGTGGGACAGTTTTCTGGTTGGGTTGGTTAAATCACCATTTCTGGTTGGTTACTCTCTGTTAAACGAACAGAACTATGGAAAATCAACCTTTAAAATAGGTAAATCATCTAGACATGGTCCATTTTCCATAGGGATGCTAGGTTTACTGGAGAGTATTGCGGATCTGCCACACTAAGAGCCAAATTTCAGGGAATAGAATCTATATCTCGCTTTATATAGTACTAACCTACCTCTATAAGGTCAACCCCAGAACCGTCCTTGTAACTGGGGACTGGGCTTCGAAGCCGTTTATGTCGAAGCCACGAATTGGGGACTTGCGATCACCAAGTCAACCACCAAGAAGTGGGATGACTGGTGAGTAACCTTAATTTCAATCCCATTATGAAATAACCCACGAATCGGGGACGCACTCAATCACAAGGGGCACATGTTTTGTTCTTGTTTTTTTAACCACGGCAAGCCATGATCTTTCGAGGGAAAAAATTGCGGTCAACCATTCTATGATATTGCTACAGGGAGAAGCTGAAATTGACAGAAACATGCAGATCTTTGGGTCCCATGTTTTTTCCAATCCCAAAACTGGATTTGTTTGAACCATATTGACAAATAGAAATGATCATGGATTCTCATTTTCTTCATCAAAATTTTCTGGCAATTTTTGGGGGCTCGTCACCCATTGTGGTCAAACTCAGATCTAGTTTTCACTGGTTGAATCCCTACTATACTCCTTTGGGCCGATGAAATCCACCAATTTGATGTCACCAGGAGTGGCCAGTGGCGCACCAACCTCTGAGACAAATGGATTGGCGATCTTTTTTTCAAGCGACTCTTCGCTTCCAGGGTCTTTGGAACGTGTAGACTGAGACAAATGCAAGCTCTTCCAAACCAAGAGCCAAGCTCTTCCAAACCAAGAGCGCGACCCAGCATTTTTTCAGCAGAACAGATCACCTAAAACTGGATGGTTGATAGTAAATACCAAAATCTGGAGCCCCCTGGGCCTTACATTTTGACAAACAACATGTAGTGTTGGTAAATCCTTGTTGCTAGTTTCAACCCATGAGAACCACTGATTCTCACCTCACCAATTCATCTCGGATCCCCAGCTTTACACGCCCTGATTTTTTCACATGAAATGTCAAATTCATGCTTATTTCAGGGGTATAAAGGATGATGTCCCTATAGTATATCGGCAATTTTTGGGGTTCGTGTTCAATTGGGTGCAAGATTCGATTTCATTGCTACGAAAAAAGAGTCGAACCAGAACCGGCACATCCCCCTTTCCGATTGATTGGCTGGTGTGTATAGATGTTCCATGGTTGGTTGATCCGTATCCGTGAATTATGGGTTGGTTTATCACCCCTAATAAACCAGGTAACATCAACCATCAACTATAGCCATCATTTATTGATGATCTGCTCATTTTTTTCAAGCTTAAAATCCACACATTACGTGGTTGCACTCACCATGATAAAGCAATTGACCAGTTTTCCTCACCAGTCCAAAACTCTGCAGTTATCTTCATGACCAATGCTATCTGCTGTATCTGCTGGGTGAAAAAAAAACAGATCCCTTCAGGGTGGTCTCCCGAAACCACGAGGGAGAACATGCGGAGCTGTGGATGCAAAATGCCGAAGCATTTTTTTTGGTTTGTCTGGAACTGGTGTATAACTGTATAACCATAAAATGGTCATACAAAAAGTACAAAAATAGGGAAAATGATAGGTCACCAGAGGATTTAGGGATACCATATTTTCAGACAAACCCATTGAGCAAAATGATGCAATTCTTGCAATTTCGGGTGTCCGGGGTATGAGTGTAGATTTCACCAACGACATGTGGTGGCTCCACCAAGAGTGGTGAGAATGGTAGCCGTCCACACTTCGAATCCCATCATTTTTCAGGAGATCTCTCTCTCTCTCTCTCTGCCCTCCACAATGGATGGTCGAACACGAACAATTTGAATTTTTGAGTCCTGTCTGTTTGGCCAAAAGTCAACAAACTAGTGGTAAAATGGATAATCTTCATACCCTGCATCCTTTTTGCTGGTCAGTAAATCTGCCATGGCAAAAAAACTTGTATCAACCTGCCCTTCGCCAGGGTTTCTCCCATTCTTTGAAGGATTCTTCCCCATGCTTTGTTGAGTACATTTCCGTGTTGCTTCAACATCTTCAACTCCATACCCAACACACCAGTGAGTTTCCTCAGGAGATCGATGCAAGGGGCCAAGGGTACCGTGGCTTCAGCCACGTGGCACGTACGGCCACGGGCCAGAGAAAGACATCCTCCTCTCAATGAGATCTCATTGGGGAAGTCCTTCCCAGTCTGATGGGTTGATCTAAGTCTGCCTATGGAGGATTCACCATCAAAATATGGATCATTTTAGCAGGGAAAGTGATAATGAACCAGTTAGTTAATCGTAAGTCGAACATACAGTAGATAGAAAGGTATATAGTATCCTTCCTCCAACATGACGGCCTTGCCATGAGCTGGGGGTTGGAAAACACATATCTCCTTTGAAAAGTAGTGATTCTCAATCTAGTTGGAGAGATGATAACTGTCGACACATTTCGAGGTCTTAAAGCCCATGAAACAACCCCGAATAACATCACAAAATCTCTAAAGGTCTTGATCAACATTCTGGCGGGATCATGTCAGATTTGCAGGTGTAAAGGGGAAATGTGAACAGAAGAACCAGTCGACATGGATCTAAATACCGTATCTGAAACGACCAAAGAAGTGGAACAGAGCATGACCTGGACTTGTTGTTTTTCCTTCTCAAAAAAGAGGAGTTTCCATTTCACTGGTTGCCCCAAACGTTTCAAAAAAAGGGATAACTTTGATCCGGATAGCCTCTTCGTGGGGATAGATCTCCAGATCAAAGCTGGGCAAATTGCAATCATGTCAGCATTTTGGTGTGCATGACAGCGCGGTATACCCCAACATAACCATTTTCATAGGCAACATGATCTACACCCAGTAATGAAACGTGGAAATGGACAATTCTCCGTTTATAGATGACCTTCCCACTCCATTCATAATGCATGGATTCTATTGCCACGTCTAATTGCGGCCAAAAGAATGGTAAACCGGTGGATTCAAAGGTACTCAATTTTCAGACAAACCTATTTTTTGGCATGATTCCCCCTTCACTTGACTGGTTAAAAACTGAGGATGTCTTTTCGGAACATGAGGGGATGGGACAGGTATTTCTACCATACAAGTGGGCAAATTGAAATTCTAGCAACCCTCGAACAGAGAGGGAAAAAAAAGGGGTACTAAAATTCCTAACATGTAAATTGAGATATAGACCCTGCCATGAGTTGGACTTTGGAAGACAATTCTGTCCTCCAAACATGATGCATGATGATGCTCAGGGTCTATATTAGTTCGGGTAAATACTTCAGTACAAGGTGGTGTCCCTTACTTTGCAAAATTGTTTCGTAACTAGCTTAACTACGGAATATGCTAGTTATATCTATAGTATTCATGGAGTCATGGAGTTTATAAGCCAACAAACAAGAACAAACATATATAAGTCGAGGTCAACCCTTTCTACCCACCGATTTTTTCGTGCTGCCAGGGTCTGGTTGCCCAACAAAAAAAATATGAGTTGAATCAGACTACACGTGCCATGGTCAAAAAATGGTAAATGGTTTGTGGTTATTTCAATATTGGGAATCGGCCTATCGGTCATTATGATTCCTTCTTCTCAATGGTGGTATGACTATCCCCCAATATGGGTATATAATCTAACTTTCGCACACGTGGCAACAACAGCCCGACAAAACTCACATTGGGTTTGGAAAGCGTTGGTCCACTAAAAAACGAAAAGGAACTGCAGACTGCAGTCCATCATGAAATGCAAAGTGCCTCCTCGGGATGATTTACAATGGTACTTGAACTGTTGATACGGCTTACAACACTTATGATTTTGCATAGTATGATGTGATGTACGAACATAGTCCAAACTTTCTCCATCTAGATATCAAGTGTCACATTTTTCGACCTTTACCATGAGGTAAACCCCATCACAAATACCCCCACCTAGGTTTATCACATTGGGTAATTATATATGTATATATACACATCATATGTATATAATTATATATACATATGTACCCCTAAAGATGGGCTGATTCAATTGAACTTCATCCTAATGGTTCAGGGAATGGTACTTTTTTGGGTTTACCACATTAGTGTCTGGCTGAATGAAAATAATTTGCCATACAGAAAGAAGGTGATTTTGGGTTGACTCCCCCGCTGACCATACTTTGTAGGGAAGTCGATGCGACCTCGTTGCAATGCAGCCAGATTAGAGGACCTGAATGTCATCATAAGGCCAGTGGTCAATGGAGGACAACACGTAGCAGGTTTGCGGGCATGGTCCTCAATGCCGGATTCCTATCAAAATAGTGATGAAATGTGGTGAAATACATTGAATTACTTATTTTTCTGTTTGGGATTTAAGATGATTTACCATGTGGTAAATTAACATAGACCCTGGCAGATAGGGATTGGAAGATTAGTTTCCTCTAAAAATAGCTATTCTCAGGGTCTATGTTAATATACCAGAAGATGATACTGAAAATCTGTGGCAGTCACCCATCTCCACATTGCCCCTCGGCTCCATTCCCGATGTTTCAGAACAGTCCCAACCAAGGGACAGAATCAGAGCCCGACCGAAACCATGTCTAACAATAGGAAAAAAAACATTTGAGAAGGTTGATCGGACGAGTTCTAAGATGTTCTAAGAATATATTTCGATTCTAGGCGCAAAAATGCAAGACACATTCAATAGCAAACTTTATTAGTCATAATGTTATAATTCACAAAGCCACCAATTATCAAGCAAGTATAGATCAATCATTATACTCAACTATTCGCGAATCCACCCGTTTAACTCGAAAGCTTGAAGCCTGGGTATCGACTTTGAACTATGGCAGGGGTGCATCTACGATTTCCAGAGTTGACTGGAAATCGTAAATCCATCAACAAATGCATTGGATTGGTTAATGGCTAGTTGATATGGTCATGTATAGAGACCCCCTGGCTGATGTGACCACCATTCCCATAACTCCCATAAGAAAACCTGAGAAGATTATGGGAGTGAAGGTCCAGCATTGGGGGTCTCTATAGATTCCATGGACTTTTTTTTTGTTCCGGTAAAATCCTGCTGGTAAACGAATCAAACATAAGTTGGTGCCCCAATGTGCTCCAGTTTGTTAGGTAAATTGGTGTATATAACTACAAGAAGTAGGGTTTATAGGGGATACATCTGTAGTTCATTGGAGTTATAACCCAACTTACAACTGGAGGGGCACCAGCTTGTGGCTAAGAGTTGCCCCAAATAAGAGGGGGGAAATGGCTAACTAAAGAGGTAAACCTACTCATCTTTTCCCCTTGTGGCTATAACTTACCTATAATTGGCTGGAGACACCCTATGTTCTTGCCCCAGAATGCTGAAGACCCGCCAAACACCACCTAAACCGTAGAAACCAGGATGCTATTTCCAACCCCTCTGGACAATAATTACACGGACCAGGAATCATCTTTCCTGTAAAGGGTAGAAAGTGAAGGAACAACTGAAATCATCAGTAAGAATCCAAGACAACATGCATTGTTTGGAGGTTCTAGGTCAAACTTTCCATAGTGAAACCGCAAGTTTTCTATTTTGCTTTTCACTTCCTAAGCTTCGCTTCCAGCTCCCCCATCGATTCCTGTGACTTCATGCTTATAGCAAGAACAAGAACAAGAACAAGAGAAGAACAAGCAGCAACAACAACAACAACAACAGCAACAGCAACAATCACATCTACAACGACTAGAATGAGGATGAAACTTGCAGTCACCAATCACAACTCGAAACTGATTGTCGGTCTCTGTTCGTCGGAGAAGTGGAAAATCATTCGAAGTCTCTACTTTGCACTTGATGGAATGATCCAACTGAAACTAGCCAATGAAAGATTGGGATTGGATGGGTGGTCGGAAGTGCCAGCCAATGGCTAAGAATTGGTTCTAGATGGAATTAGATGGATCATCTATTTCATTCTGTATCTTTTATCAAATATCTATCTCTAAATCTGTATCTGTGTATTACTGTAGCATATACATTTATACGATATATATATATAGTTATATATATACTTATATGAGAGGATATAGTATACACATATTCCTTGACTATTCTGCCAGTTGTCAGTGGTAAAATCATGTTGGATCACCACATCAAGCTGCAAGTTTTTGAAATCAGAGTCTGGCAAACGCGATGAATGCAATGGAGCAGTGTCAAAAGCCTGTTGGACAATCCCCTAAACATTTAATGTATGCGTTATATGGTGATTTCCTAAAATAGGGGTACCCCCAAATCATCCATTCTAATAGGATTTTCCATTATAAACCATCCATTTTGGGGTACCCCCATTTGTGGAAACTCCCATATATGTAAATATATGCGTATATACTGTCAATCTAAAAGCTAAAGGAGATGGATTATAACTTGCAGATCTTTGCCGGCACCATACACATAGCTATGTATGTGATGGGATATGTGCGGCAGAGATATATGGCTTTTTGGCTATGGTTGGTTTTCATGGGGGGTCCAACTTCATGGACTGTGATCATCCCCAGGATATTGGAGAGTCTGAACCCCCGGGACTCATCATCAGCCAACCGTCATTTGTCAATTACAACTGCTTATTTCATGCGCAAAACCACGCGCTGTTGGTTAAACCCCAGAAACAAACATGGTCAGTCAGGGTTAAATCAACAAACTGGGGGTTTTGAACACTAATCCATTGGCCCAAGTGGGTTCCAGTCGCCCTGGACTGAGACGGCTGAATCTTGGGCCCGTTCGTTCAATCTGTAGTTGTGATGGAGTGGGGCATCAACCTTCATTCTGATGGGATCTTCAAGGGACTTCCCCAATATGAACCAAGTTTGATATCAGCTGCAGAGGGTCACAGACTATCCTTGGTAGCATGGGTCGAAGTGCGTGATCATCATACAGGGTTTGGACATCTTTGTCGAGGTCTACTTACCGGTCAAAGGTTTCGTTTGGTCGCTGAAGTGCCTGTGGAGTCCAGAAGGTTACAATCCTGGGAGGTCAGGTGACACACTTTCGAGGTCCCATTGTGAAGATCGACAGCCATGCCAAGATTCTTTGTCATCGTCAGAAAGACCTTTCCAGCATGTTCCAGATGATCGAAACATGTGCCGGGATGGGTGGACTTGGCAATGGAGCCAAGTATGCAGGTTGGACCACCAAAGTCTACAACGACATGATGCCCAGCTTTTGCCAACACATGCGGAATTTGGGTCACACGGTAGTAGAAGGAGACGTAGGTCTGTTAGCTACAGTAGCTAAGCTGCACGATGAAGCACCGGAAGCAGGTTGTTTAGGTTTTGGATATAGCTGTCAGCCTTATTCCAAAGCTGGAGATTCCCGAGAAGGTGATGACATCAGAGCCCAAAGTTTGCCAGGTGGACTGTACTGTGCGTACCTGTTGCAAGTTGACTTGGTGGTAACCGAATGCGTGGTAGAAGCCAGTGTATCTACCTTTGTCCTCCGATGCTTGCAGCACTATCAACAGATGACCAACAGTGATAAATCTGAGATGGTTTTGGAATTGTCACAAGTTTGGCCAGCTCACCGTAGGCGCTGGTGGACCATTCTCATGAAGAGCCATATGGGTAGGATTTACATCCCTCCTTTTCCCAAGCTTCCCATCGAACCGACAGTTGCGTGCTTGTTTCCATGTCTCATGGCCATGACCGAGCAGGAAATTCATGAACTCACCCTCACAGGGGAAGAAAGGAAAATGTTTGAAAGATATGGAAAGGGGTTGGGAGCCCACATGATTAATTTCATGCAAGCAATTGCAACAGCCTTGCACAGCTGGGGCAACCAATGCGTCGATTGCGCTTGTGGTTGCAGGGGTCCGTTGTCTCTTCATCGGTTGCAAGCTCGGGGATTATTTGGGGGCTTGGCACACACCCCCAATCAAGCCCCTGACCGAAATGTCAGACACCTGTCGGGAAGGGAGATGGCACTTCTCAACGGTTTCCCCAAAACAGAGGGTTGGGATGATCGTCAACGACTTCTCACTGCAGGGATTGGGCAGTTGGCATCCCCATTACAATCAGCATGGATATTCGCAGCAATATTCAACCATTTGGTTNAGGGATTGGGCAGTTGGCATCCCCATTACAATCAGCATGGATATTCGCAGCAATATTCAACCATTTGGTTTCCAATGGGTTTTGTCAAGGTGACACCATTCCTCCAAAGCAAATTCTGGCCTGCGTAGCGATGGACTTGTTCACTTTGCGTGACAAATGGTTTGACAATGCCAGCACTGTCACTACTGAAGTGTTTCGTGAAATGTGGGAACAGTTTCTGGAACCCAAAGTAGACACACCCATGCCACCAGCTCCGCTTCAGGACCTCACAGCCAGTCAGGAAGCTGACATGCTTGCAGCTGTTCATGAGATCGAAGCCAGACCGAACGATGCTCACACTGACAGCCTTGAAGCATCCGTTGCAGACTCAGCTGCCTCTTTGCGTCCTGTGAACCCTCCAGACTCTGCCAATCATGCCCCGGTCGCCAAAGCTGCTTCCGGTGTCGAGCCGCTCACACCAGGCTCTGTTCGAAATGAAGAGATGGAGAACAGCCAGCGGTCGGGACGCAAGGACCCAGAAGAAAAGAAAAGCGGAGTGACCCAGAAACAGCCAGCGANCCAGCGGTCGGGACGCAAGGACCCAGAAGAAAAGAAAAGCGGAGTGACCCAGAAACAGCCAGCGACCGGGACGCAAGGACCCGTGGAAGAGAAGTTCAAACAGACAGCGAAGGGGCCGCCAGAACCCCATGTAGCTGAAGTTGAATCCCCTCCCACGCTTTCATGCCAAGCCTCCAGAACCGCTGGTTGGCCCTTCCCATGTTTCCCCGGAGGCTCCATGCCTCTCCGTCATGCCAGAAGCAGCCAAAGCCGGTAGTTTTGCACTTGCCGATGTGAAACAATCCAATTTGACCACTGCCAGTCAGGCCATCCAGGCCTCAAATACCAGCTCTCGTGCAGGGAAGGTCAGTGCAAGTACTGTCACATTGGAATCAGGGGTTTTACATGCCGATTTCGCCATGACACCAACCTCAGGGATGATCGAAACGATGGTTTTGCAGCCTTTTTCTCAGGTCATTCCAATTGGGTCAGAGTTTGGATCTCCCACGCGACCCATTGTGTTGGGAAGGGAATCAGCAGTAGATGAGACTGCGATCACTGAGGTCCCAAATGATCAGTCCGTGAGTGATCATGTTCAGGCCACACAAATCGACGCTTTGTCTCTTTTGAGCATGCATGAAAGTTTCCAGGCCCATGCCTTGCCTGCCCCCACTGAGGTACCAGCATGTACAGTCAGTAGTCCATCCATGAATGCATACCCAAGTCCAACAAGTTCCAGTCGCTGAGGATGTCGGATTTCATGCGGTTCATGCCATGCCATTGGATCCAAGCACAGGTGCCCTTTTGGCATTTAGCTCAGTCAGTCCGGCCATTCAGGTCCCACCACCACAAGCCCCTGTGCAGGAGTCACCTGTTGTCAGGACCGCAGCCCCTAAGAACTTTCCTGCCCAGGACCGTTTCTCAGGTGTTTTGGTTTTTGATGTTGATGCTGATCAAGTTTTCCGACACTCTATCAGTGAAGGACAAACAGTCGGAGCATGGAAGGCAGCGATGGCAGCCTTAGGATTGACATGGACTCACACGTTCACCATGTTTGGACAGCAAGTCAAAGATCCTGAGCGTTTGGACCAATTGAGATGCATTTTGGTCACCAATCAGTTTTTGCCGTGTCAACAGGTCCCGTTGGTTGAACTTGAAGCCATGCTCCAACGAATGCCAGTTCTCAAGGCAATCCTGCACCAAGGTGGGGCCATGTCAGTTCATGAATTCCAGTACTACATGACTTCCCTGGAGAGTTTTGGTCTTGCCAAACCAGTCCGTCCACTTGTCATGGAATGCTTTTGTGATTCACTGTCATTAGCATCGCAATGGCTGCACGAATGTCCGAACACTGAACTGGTCGCATCCGCCTTGTTGTGGCAGCATCAGTGGATTCCAATCTTGGTACGCAAGACATCCAGTGTTCATTTTGTCACCACAGAAGAAGGTGCACAGGTGCTCCAGGTGTTGTTTCCTCCGCAGTCCTATGAAGTTGAGATTTGCCCTGCATTTCGGTCTTCCTTTCGCAACGACTGTGGATTCCAGGCAGTGGCATGGATCATTGCACATGCGTCCATTTTGGAAGGACAAAGTCTGACCACTTATGATGCGATCAAATGGAGAAGCCTCTATTGGCAACAAGCATACCTTTCTGCACCCGTCATCCAATTCCATTTGGGAGGGCACAGTGATGTTGAGGTCGCAGTTCAAGCTCTCCTCAAGGAGCATGGAGTTCCCCTTGACAAGCTCCAAGACAGAGCCAGTTTGGTTTTGAGGCAGTTAGGTGTTGCCGCAGTTCAGGGTGTTTTTCAAGCTCCGCGACCATGGCAAGCTTTGAAAGCATTGGCAAATGCACAGAAGCCGTTGCTCCGTTTGATCACTCATGAAGAACTTCAAAATATCATCGCCATGAAAACAAAATCCGGGAAAGCAATTGGTTCGAAACAGAACAAGAAACCAAGCGGATCCTCTACAGCCTATCAGGTCACACCCGACGAAATTCAATTGCCACCAGGTATCTTTTGTCAAGCAGGTGGTGAGCCTCTGTCTCAATTGGGAGATCGCCGGTTCGGGCCGAATGCCAAGGGAATGGTACTGATCAGCGAAGTTGATTATAGGCCTTTTCAAGCACAGGGCTGCATGTCCGAACAAGGACTTGGGTTCCTAGTGCTCTCACCATTCTCCCAAGAGGTTGCCACTCAGGGTCAAATTGTGCGTTTCCCCGTTCAAAGTACCCTCACTGGAGAACCAATTTTGATGTCAGCGGTGCTCATTCAAAAGGGAAAGCTTGAAGTCCGTCGAAACACGCCAGCACAGCCACAGGTGATAGATCAAGTCGCCACTCAAACTGTGAAGATCTTGATGTTCCGTGATCAGGTCCCAGTGCCCTGGGAATCCATATGTCAGCAGCCAGTCCGACATCTGCTCGAGATCATCGGAGGTTTGAAAGTCTGCAAGCAAGCTGGATGTACGTGTCAGGAATGGCATCCTGAGACGCAGGGTGTTGAGCAGCCGATCTTGGATGTTTGGCAGAGGGACTTTGTCACACTGCACTTCCGCAAAAGTCGTCCACATGACGCTGCAATGTTTGTGGTGCATATGCGAATGGCTCAAGTGGCGTTTCAACATTGTTTCAAGTTGTCTGGGTCCAGTGGAGTCTTCATTGAGCCTCGTACCCAAGATGGCAAATCCCAAGACAGTCAATTTCAAACAGTTTGGTTGCAAAAACAAACTCTTGCAGAGGCCAAAGCACTTCAGGCAGTTGTTCCTGCAGTTAGTGCTCTGATCAGAGTCAAACAGCGATACGGTTTGAAAGTCAGTGTGGAGGATGCCCCCAAGGTACATGCCAAGATCAAACCTGATGAGCCCTACATGTCAGGTGCATGCAGCACGTTCAAAGCAGGTCCCATGCCATGGGGCACAACCAAAAAGGCCNCTACATGTCAGGTGCATGCAGCACGTTCAAAGCAGGTCCCATGCCATGGGGCACAACCAAAAAGGCCATGCAGGCCCTTTTGGCACAGTGGGGTTGGCAAGCAAAAGTCCTGCATTCTGCAGGCAAGTCAGTCGATGCGACTGGACTCATGTGGCTCATTAGTTCTACCACTGCCCCCCCATGCACGGCATATCAACTGGCCCATGGAGACGTTGTGATCCATCAGGAGTCAAATGGTGTCAATCCAACATGGCAACCACCCAGGGTTCAAGTGCCATCCAGTTTGATGAAATTGAAGTCCGATGCAGATCCCCTGCAACACTCAGGTGATCCGTGGGCTGCGGCCGCCAAGGCATTGCCCTCAGTGAAGATGCATGACACGGTTTCAGCCAAGATGGCTTCATTTGAAGCAGCACTTGACCAGAAGCTTCATGAGAAACTCCAACGCGCACTCCCTGAGGATGTACAAATGACTCCAGATCATGAGCCACGCCTTGCTGCAATGGAGAAACAAATCGCTCAGCTCCAGGCCCACTCTGGGTCTCTGGACAAGAAAGTAGATCAGATTCAACGACAAGTTGAGCTTCAAAGCACCACTTTCACCAATGCGCTTGACTCCAAGCTGTCAGATCAGATGGCCAAGATCGAAGCCCTCATGAACAAGCGAACGAGGACTGAATGACGGTCCGGGCCGGGGCCCCACAAACGGGCCCTGAGGCCCATGCCGGTGTGGCGAAGCTTGCTCACAATTTTTNCAAGCGAACGAGGACTGAATGACGGTCCGGGCCGGGGCCCCACAAACGGGCCCTGAGGCCCATGCCGGTGTGGCGAAGCTTGCTCACAATTTTTCTGTTCCTCAGTCAATGGAGAGTCGGTGAAGCAATGTGTCCAGGTCCTGACTTCGTTGAGCCCTCAGAACCTCGTCCGGTCCTTGAGGCAGTTTTGTCCAGCCAGGTTGAACCATGTGCCGCCCAGTTTCCAGACCTTGCATCCGCCAGATCATCAAAATCCAGCCCGTCGACGGGTGAAGTTTTGTCTCAAACCAGGTCAAACAAAAGTGTCTTGGATATGCTAACCAGGCCTCCAGATGCCTGCCCAGATGCCAATGCCCCGGGCACCACAAGTGTGTTCGGTGTCGGGCCATTCGATCCTGGCCCTGTTGGATCTCAAAAGAAAAGAAACAGCCAGCGGTCGGGACGCAAAAACCCAGAAGAAAAGAAAAGCGGAGTGACCCAAAAACAGCCAGCGACCGGGCCGCAAGAACCCGTGGAACAGNAAGAAAAGCGGAGTGACCCAAAAACAGCCAGCGACCGGGCCGCAAGAACCCGTGGAACAGAAGTTCAAACAGCCAGCGAGAGGGCCGCCAGAACCCTCAAGTAGGTCACGAAAATCCCCTCCCACCCTCTTTCACGCCACGCCTCTGGAACCGCCAGATGGCCCAACCCATGTTACCCCGAGTTCACCAACTCCTGAACATGCAACATCCAATCCAGGCGATCCGAATCAGACATGTCAGCCAAGCCCAACAGCTTCACCTCCGACAGAGCCACAGGCTCCTGACCATGCATCTGCCCAGATACCGCCACCTGAAGCCCCGCTTCCCACAGGCAAGTGGCATGGACAACACATCGAACATGACCATGAATGGGGACTTGGGGCTTTTAATCCATCCGGGATTGCTGGAAAAGTTCCATTGTTGCGAAACTTGCCCCAAGGCATTTATGCGGTGAGTGAGTCCCATTTGACAGTCCGAGGAATGTCACGTTTTGCCCTTGAGCTCAGACAGCATCAAAGTAAGTTCACATTTTTTGGAGGGGCTCCAGCCCCATACAAAAAGAGTGGCCCCAAAGCTGTAGGAGGCAAACACACGGGGGTTGGATTCCTGACCACATATCCTTTTCGCAAAATCACCTCAGGATGGCAGTCGGAATTGTACAGTACCGGTAGGATTTGCTGTGCCACCTTCCAGGTAGGATCCCACTTTGTAGCTGGAGCTGTCATTTATGGTTATGCTGCTCATGCTGACACCAAAGAAGGCCAGCAACACACAAACCAGCTCCTTGGGGAAGTCAGCAAGCAAATCGTTCACACGTACCCAGGACCAGCCTTTGTAGCCGGTGACTTCAACCAAAGCCCAGGCATGTTAGCTGAACAGCTGGAATGGGAGAAGTTTGGATGGTGTGATGTTCAAACATGGGCCCACAAAAACTTTGGCATATCACCTGGGCATACATTCAGATATCGCACTCGCAAAGACTACATCATGCTTTCTCCAGCATTGCAACAGCTCATGTTGCGTTGTAGCAACGAGTATGACCGTTTTCCCGACCACAGCTCTTTGATGGCAATCCTGCGTTTTCCAAGCAAGCCTGCTCCAATCCCTCGATGGAGATCACCGAAGCCCATCGATTACACCACAGTAGGGGTTCAAACAATTCACAATGCGTCCTGTGAAGTTGCTGATGTCTCTCTTGATGCACCGACACAAGCAGTGCAGCAGTTGTGTCATCAAATTGAATCTCATGTTCACCAAGTCCAAATTGCCAATGGAGCGGCTGGCCTGACTGAGGCCCAACGGGGACGGGGCAATACCCTTGCTCGCACATTCCCAACCGCATATGGAGCAGCATTGAAGCCCGGCCGACAAGGGGATCCTGCCCCGACACATGTAGCATGGTCATTGACACAACTTCGATGGCTCACCCAGTGGAGGAGGTTGCATAGCTATGCCCAGCATGTGCTCAAAAACACCCAGACTCCTCAAGCCATACGTCATGGACATTCGATCTGGTTGGCAGTTTTGAGAGCGCCAGGTTTTGGATCAAGTTTTCCTGCATGGTGGGAGCATCAAGCTCAGACACATCCGAAATGGCTGCCCTGGTGTCCCATTGATCCCCCAGATAGTGCAATTTCATGCCATTTTGCAGAAGTCATGGAAACTATGCATCGGGCACTGGAATCCTCAATGCGTGCCAAATCCATTGAACAGGCAAGGAAAAGAAGAATGGATGATCCCAACAAAATCTTCCAGGATCTTCGAAAGACTCCACCCGTTCCGGTTAAAATGCTGCTTGCCAAAACCGTCATGACCGTGCAGGACACCCCTGATGAAGGGTCCATAGTGGTTGACAAAACTGACGATCTCGATCTTACCAAACCCTGTGAAACACCTCAAGGTCCCTTGTCCATTGTGCATGCAGAAGAGGGACAAATTTGGTTTGCTCAAGAGCATCATTTGGCTGTGGGAGATCAGATTGCACAGACCACTATGCAAGGTGATATCCCGACCTTGCACGAAGCTTTTCTACAAGCATGGTCCCAGAGATGGGATGCACACCGCCACATGCCAGCTGACCACTGGAATGAGGTCGTTGAGTTCATCAGACTTGCCATGCCAACCGCTCCGATGACACTGCAACCTCTGACGGTGTCGAGGTGGTACAAAGCACTGAAAGCCAAGAAGTCCAGATCAGCAAAAGGAATGGACTCCCTGACCAGGGATGATCTCATATCCATGCCTCATGATTTTCATGTTCAAGTGGTTAGGTTGTTGAACAATTTGGAAGCGGGAGGCACTTGGCCTGCCCAATGGCTTGATGGTGCAGTTCATTCGCTGGCCAAAGTTGATTCACCAGAAATCATATCCCATTTCCGACCAATTACGGTCATGCCTCTCATTTACCGTACCTACACAAGCATGAGAGCACGTGAACTCCTTGCCCACATAGCAAGCATTGCTCCGTACAACATGTTCGGAAACCGGCCGAAGAGAACTGCATTGAGCCTTTGGTGGAGTATCCAACAACGTGTAGAGCTAGCGCTCTATCAAGATGCCCCAGCCAATGGCATCATATCAGATATCATCAAGGCATTCAATTGTCTCCCACGTCTCCCAGTTTTTGCAGCTGCACAGGCGATAGGTGTCCCGAGAGCCTTGATTCATTCATGGAGTCAAGCGACCACTGGCCTGAAGAGGTACTTTTTCATCCAGGGCAGTCCCTCTGCCCCTGCATTGTCATGCACTGGATTCGTGGAGGGCTGTGGTTTAAGTGTGTGTGCAATGAGTTTACTCAACATGGTCATCCATTGTTTCATGGAATTGCGACATCCCAACATCCAATTCCTGTCATACGTTGACAATTATGAACTTGAAGCATGGAGCATTCATGCCGCACAACAAGGATTGCAGTCCTTGGATCGGTTTTGTCGACTTCTTGATGTCACTTTGGATCATGCCAAGACTTGCCAGTGGGCCACTGCCCCCGGCGATCGCAAAGCCTTGCGCCAATTGAACATCAACCCAGTCCGAACATGTCGTGACTTGGGAGGCCAAATGTCCTACACCAGTTGTCGTAACAACTCCATTGTCACTTCCAAACTTGCCAAACTTGAGGACACATGGCACAAACTGGCTCGTAGCAATGCCCCGCTGTCCCGCAAGTTTCAGATTTTGCGTATAGTGACATGGCCAAGAGCTCTCCATGCGGCTTCCACCGTCCATGTTGGACCAGCCCATTTTGACAATGCCCGTGCCCAGGCCATGCAGGCCGTTGGACTCACCAAGATGGGTGCAAATCCACAACTCCAGTTTGCTTTGGTTTGCCACCCTTTGAGTGATCCGGAGTTTTATGCCACATGGGACAGTATCAGCCAGGCAAGACGCCATGCTGAACCAACCATTTTCAACGCCAATCTAGCCTGTGCGGCCCAGATGGAAATCACTAAGGTCAAGCCCGGCCCTGCAGGAGTGTTGTACCTACGTTTGCTTCAATTGGGTTGGCATTTTGTTGGTGATGGGGTTTTTTCTGATCCACGAAGCAATCCAATCCATTTGTGGGACACCCCAATGCCTGAGATGAAAGCCAGAATCACACGTAGTTATGTCCGTTATGTTGGCATGCTTTGGTCCCATCGCAAAGATTTTCAGGGCTTGCAGCAAGTTCACCCTGGTTTGAGTGCCATTGACCGGTCTCTTTTCTCTTTAGATGAAGTTGGCATGCTCCGTGCACTGCAAAATGGTACCATGTTCACCAATGATTGTTT
Organism: Symbiodinium sp. clade C Y103; assembly: GCA_003297045.1. Lineage (NCBI taxonomy): Eukaryota > Dinophyceae > Suessiales > Symbiodiniaceae > Cladocopium > Cladocopium sp. clade C. The sequence goes on from BGPT01003784.1 coordinate 29,090, forward strand.
GGTTCACATCGATGGTCCAGAAGGAAGTCAGACAGACCGTTGCAAATTTTGCGGTGTTTTGGACTCTCTCCAGCACAGACACTGGGAATGTGAGCACACCAAGTTTTCACGTGACTTGATCCCCGCTCCAGTCCGAGAGCAAATTTCCGCTTTGCCAGATTGCACCAGAAACCGAGGTTGGATGACAGAACCGGATGCCTTCGTCGAGGTCGCGGTGAATGTAGCCGTATCGGACAGTCCGGGAACAGCAAAACCTAAATCCATCAACCCAAGGCGCACCGATCATCCCTAAGGTCGGTNGTAGCCGTATCGGACAGTCCGGGAACAGCAAAACCTAAATCCATCAACCCAAGGCGCACCGATCATCCCTAAGGTCGGTAGAATATCTTTACCACGCGCGCTCCAGTGGGAAACGTAACCATGGTGCCTAAAAGATCTCCAACAGGAATTGGCCCAACCGCAGCGGCAGGTTGGCAGACTAGCATCTAGCTGTCTCGAAGACGTCCCACTGGGAGTCTACACTAGTCTTATGGACCAGCGCATGGCCGTCCCGACAAGTGTCGCTGCAT
>BGPT01003786.1:5308-25749 GCA_003297045.1 Symbiodinium sp. clade C Y103
TTCGCTCTGCCATCCATCAGTCACAGCAACGAACCTCTCCTATAGGTTTACCATTTTTGAAACTTCCGCCACCGCCTTGTGCGGTACTACTGGTACAAGTACATTTTCATGAAAAACATATGATCCCATGAGTATAGTAACTACTATCTGTCAATAGTGTCCCAAATCAGCTCTATAACTCCCCTTTCAGACAACCCTCCAACTTGACACCCTCACTTCTCAGGCGCTTGCCCCTGAGAGCTTAGCACAGAGGCATCCTGAAAACAATTGGTGATGCTCAGATGGCCACGGCAGTGGATATCTGGTCCCTGATATGGTCCAAATATGTCCAAATATGGTGTTGAATCAAGAAATTGGGACATTCACTACAAAAAATGCAGATTAAACATAATTGCACCTCACCAAACAAAAAACAAAAAAATACTCAAAAAAACAAACTTGGAAAAATTGGAGCGTTTGGTGAACAACGACATCATTGAGATCAGCAGAAAGTGGAGATTGGGTCCTTTCATCCCATCATCCCTCGCCCCCCGCGTCCTCAAAGTACTTGGCATTCTCTTGCACCACATATGGCACCACATCCACCCCCGTGTAGTGCCTGGCAGCTTTGGGGTATCTGGGAATGGGAACAAAATTGGATTTCATATCGAAAGTCAGGTGCATTGAGTTCTTTTCTGTTGTTTTTATGTCTATTTTTTTTCAATAAATCTTTAAGAAAAATATGGCATTACCAAAATGTGTGACGTTTCAGGGTGCTGAGTTTTGCCCAAGGTGTCACCACCAACACTTGTTCATCTCTGTCTTTTGAAATGATGTTAATCTGATGTCAACATGGTTTACCACCGTATGGTTAGTTCATCACCACATTGGGGGCCTATTGGGCCCATGATTTTGGAACAATCCGGCAGTTGAAACTTAGGCCAGCCCCACACGTTTTGCCAATGCATGAAGCGCTGGTATCCAGAGGGCCAATGGCCACAACCTGCCAGAATTTCCCCACAATCCCAGCATGGCGGGGTCCACCAGGAGTTGTTTTATCCCACCTCAAACAGAATCTATTCACCACATCAAACCAAAGTTCTCAGCTCCAGATGTTGCTGATACTGAATCTTTCAAATCAAACAAAAAAACAGGCACCTGCATCGACGACGGATGTGATCTTCTGCTGTTGGAGAAATTCTTCCAGGAAACTCCGGAACCTTATAGCAGTGGCAGATGTTGTCCCAGGACACAAGGACGCACACTGATGCGATGCTCGCGACTTTTCATAACGGCAGAAAACAGTTTTTCTTCGGTCACCCAATTGGGGTCCTTGCATGTCCTTTGGTTGAAATTGTCTAAATATATGCATAGACATAGATATCATATGATACACATTCTGTACATGTTTATCATATTAGTTACCTTCTACATATATATATATATATATAGTAACATATATAATATATATATATATATTGAAATATATAATATATCACAACATATCACAACTATATCTGGTTTTGTTGACGCCTTTGACTCTTCTGGACCCCTGTTTTTCTTCGTCGTCTCCTCGGGTGGCCAGCTGCCAAGCTATGCCAAGCTGCTCTCTGGTGGTTTCTTCACGAGAGCCCAAGCCAGAAAGAGCTTCTGCATCCCATTCCTCCATGTTCCAACAGAAATTCATGGCTGTATAAGCAATTATAATGGGAATACCAAATAACTATGGAAGATGTGTAACTTTTTAAGATGCTTCTTACTGGAAGAACCAAATATAACTATAGGCATCTATAGGTGATATGGGTGTATAGCCAATGAATTGACTTTCCATTGATGGTCATGTTCCTCCATTTTCCAATAGTTGATTAGATATTCCAATATACATCGAATTTCCATTGAATTCCCAACAAATGGGATATCTAACCAACAATCTGGATAAACTGGTATGGCTCAAATGAGATCAAATTAGTGTAAAATACTAGCTGAGCTATCATGAATCACATATAAATCCCGATGTTTGCTAGTCAAATCCACATTTTTTGTGGTTGAACCCAGGACATCAGTGCGTGTTCAATGGTTCACTACACGTCCAACCATTTTACAACAGCCAGGCTCCACGCAGGGAGAAAATGTGCTGTCCTCCCGAGCATAGATCCGAGAAAAGTTGGCCTTTTTGCAGCATCACATCCAGAGACTTCAACCCAAGCCATAGCTTACCATGTTTTCAGTACACCCGAACACAAAAAACATCCAAGTTGGAGTATCGTTTTGGGGGGACCAACCCACATCCGCGGCGAAAGGGCTATCAGCATGTCATCGCCACTGGGAACATCTTCCAATGTGTTTTGGGATGGGAGAGGTTCAGCTTGGAGATTCCACATTGAGTCAGGCAGATGATATCCTTATCATGCTGGCTATTTAGATACACCCCAAATGACTTCATTGTGTACCAAAAAAAAAAGTGTCTGCTAAAGAAACGCAAGTCCACCTGCCAAAATCTGTTTTGCCGGTTTCCGGGCATTCACCCAGGACTTCCCTATTGAAAAAGGGGATTCCACCAGCCACTACCAGCCTTGGACGCCCCAGGCACACTATCTGGCACCACCTGCCACAGGTTTTCCTCCAGCTCTGCTGGAAAAAAAAGCTTTAGCTATCTATAGTGGGGGGGGGATGATTTTGGCATATTCTAGTAATTAAAAATGCGAAAACAGAATAGTTCAAACATTAGAGCTTGTAAGTCTCCTTTGAGGTCTTTTTTTTGTATGCACAACAAAGGAAACCTTTGGAACATGCATTGGTCTTGGCCTTCAAACGAATCTCCCTACCCCACAAAGATGGCAGAAGCCTCAATCTCGGAATCACCTGGCGCGGCAAAAACTGGCTTGGTGTTTGACAAAAGAACGGAAGAAATCTCTGGCCGCCAATCCTTAAAATCTGACCTATACCCATCCATGTTATACATTCGTTATACCATACGTTGTTGTGTGAACACAAATCCAGGGACTGCAGGTCAAACAGTTAAAGGTCTGGGTCGAAGTTGCTTTGAATTTGATGCTAAAGAACCATTGGATGCAGTGGGAAATGGCACTGGCAATCCTTGGGTGTGGTGGGTCGGAATCCTTTTCGCTACGTTTGTTTTTGCGTTGCCACACGCAGAATGGCACCTTGACCACCAGCTGCGGCTGCATCTTTGGCCGCCTGAGGAGCAAAAGGCCCAGCCCGGGAGATCTGATTCAAATTTCAAGTCGTCATCCCCACGTCCTCGATTTAGTCTACATTCCATAGGAAATATTAGGCAAGTTTCCATCATTTCAACAATCTCCACGTGTTTTTCAAACAATCAAGCCAATCATCGAACCATAATATGAATCAACCATAGTCAACCCAAAAAAACAACATTTGAAAAAAAACAAATCATCCTCCATCTCCAACTGTTTCTTCAAAAAAACGGTTGGCCCCCGCCTCCACTAGCCACGTTGGATTCCTCTGGGCCTTGGCGGCCGCCTGCACCATGGGTGGCGGCCGTTTCTGCGCTTCCTCCCACGCCTGCAACGCATGGGGAGGCGGCAAATATTGCTGTTTTTGTAGGGGAGTTCACCAGCCAAAACGGCCAAATATGGATTTTCAGCATCAAAAGAAGAATCAGAAATATGAATGTTGACCGTCAATTGGAGTTGTTGGAAAAATTGAGGATCGCACCCCATTTTTCTGGCAATTTCGAACCGATGAGGATCGAGCATCAGATTGGGGCACCTATGAAACAAACATCTATGAACACCAGCGATTTTGGTGTGAACAGCAGGATGCCAGGGTTTTCACCCGGCAAGATGTTGGGCAGCTATTCCAGCAACAACTTTGAGGGGTGCAAGTTAGATATGCGACCAAAAAGTGTATTACTATGTGTTATTCTACTCACTAGACAAGATCGTACCAAAAAGTTCCAAACACCTTCGCCGAAATGAGTCACAGTTGATATTTGATATCGCATGTTGTTTTGGACACGAGTCTGAAGTGGATCCTCCAATTAATACATTGTGAAATGCAGCAACCAAGGAAAGAGTTTGCTGCAACCCAAATTCATCCCTGATTTCTTTTGTTATTTGCCACCAAAGATATGTAGATATTCCATTGATATCATTATATAATCATGATATATTCCATTACATTCCCCAACACCAACTTCAGCACCTCTGCCGCTCGCATGCGGCTGCCACGGACCTCTTCAAAGACGAGCTGTGAAACTGAGATAGAAATCTGCAGCCGCCATAAGTTTATCATGGTTTATCGATTCATGGGGAAATCACCTGGATTGTTGCTGGATATCCATCTTTATGAGCTTCAGTGATGATTTGAATTTTCTCTGTACTGTACCTGGGCAAAACCAGCTGTCCGACCCAGTGAAACCACTGAAACGCAGATGACTTCCGTTCTTTTCCTACATCTTCAATTTTCGAAGAGAGTAACATATTATAACATATTCACATGTTTCAGTATCGGAATCTTGACCCATCAGCAATCATGATTTGTCCGTTTTGTATCATCAGATTTGGCTACTGAATCCTCCCAGACTTGGCGAAAATCTACAATAGAGTCCCTATTTTTGGAGATGTGGTGTCCAGTAGATTCTCCAGAATCCTCCAGAATCCAGAAAAAAAATCCCAACATCATCCACCATCCACCAACGGCTATCGGTTATCCAAGATTTCCATTGCCTGAGACGACAGTCTTCGAAGGCCTTGCCTGGTGGGGGGCGTTTGAAACGTTTGATTTAAGCCACCTCCCAGGAGGATGGAAGGGGCCACGATTATAGAAATGTGGTCATCATGAAGATGTGGATTTTATGGAGATGTTCGATTTCATAGGGATATCATGGGATGGATAGCCAACTATATCACTATTTGGGTGTGTCTGAAAATGGGGAATTGACCCCCATATATGGCAGGTCCCAAGTTCAATATGTTGAGTTTCCATGCTGTTTCCAGGTCCGGTACCATCTCAACTATCGTTGGGGAGGCTCAATTCATAGCTCCTTGGCACCCCATGAAAAGTAGGGAATTTGAACCGCTCCCTCCTGATCAGTGGATCTTTTGAATGAAAGGAGATTCCAAGGACATCCCAATCTCGGTCAACTCTCCACTGCCTCGCCAACATACATCCGAGAATGGATCTCGGGAGGGCATTCCGCACCATGCCTGCAATCATGGCCAAATTAGGTATAGACGGTATAGATCAAAATTGGAGTAGCCAAAAATGGATAGTGGAAATTGATAAATGGAAATGTCATATTCGAATTGATAAGATTCCAGATGGGTACTACCCATAGATATCGAAATTGAAAAATGAATCTAATTAATAGTCTAATAGTTTAATAATGTGGCAAACCCAATGCCACAAACCATTTGGGGATGATTTTTACAACCCATTTGTGGCAAAATTGGGATACCTTCCATACCCATTTTCGGTCCAAGATCCTAGGGGTGACATCGTGGTGGTTGCTCCCTATCCTTTCACATCTTCGTCATTTCCGATTCGTTGTCCCAATTTTTTTTGAGCATGGAAGGTAAAAACCCTCCGGTAGTCACACATGGCTAGCTGGAAAATCCCCTATGACATGGAGGTTTCTAGCTGCGAAGAGCTTCGAACTAAATCGGGGTGGGGGGAAATTGTACAGCAAGCCAGGTTTGATTCCCGAAGGGAAATTAGCGCAATCCAGGCCAGCTAATGATCTTCGGGTTTCTTTGACTTCAATGGGACTCTTGGATCCATATCCAGCATGTTTTCCTGCACAACTGCTGGGCTGCTGGGTTGAAAGGACGGTTTTTGCCTCGGTTTCTGGTGAGTCTATGTGATTCTTACAGAGGTTGCCATCTTGAAGCCAAGTTCAGCATCTAAATTTGGAGCCAAGAAATTCCTAGAATCAAGGCTGGCCACGCTTGGGCTCAAGAAAATCCAAAGGTACAGCCTCTTCAGCCACAATTCCGTCATCCCAGTCCACTGTTTGGTCAGATTCGTCAAATAGGGATCCCCATACTGGAGTAGAATCATCCAAACAACACCACTTGGTGTGATATCTCATACCATTTTTTGACATTTGGGTTTGTCTGAAAATTGGCTACCCCCAATTCCAATGGATTATCATCCTTTTTCCCTATTAAAAATGATTCAAGATGGCTATTTATTGGCATTTAAACCCATTTTTTCTTAGGTTTGATATACCCATCCCAGTCACTGCTACCCAGGCCGTGGCCTGCAGAGGTTTCCCTCACCCTACAGTTTGATCTCAGGATGCTTCGAGACGGCGCAATGTGTATTGGCCTCACGGGCGAAGGGCTACGAAGCGCAACGAACCTGGAGGGTTCACTTCGATACCAAGCAATCTTAGGGGCAACTGGCTGAAATTTGCGCACCGAATTTCTTTAAATATCTTTTGAAAGCACCAAGCAGTAGAAGTCATTCATAGTCATTTCATATTGGGTTTCTATCGCATCGTATGCTAAGTTGTGTAATCCTGCAAGGATCAAACGTGGAACCAAAATACCATCAGGTTAGAAAACCACCGATCTTCACAGTGCATAATTTTGCCCCAAGTTTCCAGTCATAACCAGGATGATCACACGAGCTAACAGAATCTCCAACACATGGGACTGGGTCAAAAGCCTATATACCATTGTAGTTCGCCTAAAAATAGCTGGGATTTGTGGATCTTCCTCTCCCTAAAAAAGGAATTTACAGGTATTGATCCATTAGCCAAATGATTAATCCCATCCTCCATTGATATCAAACACAGCCTATCACTGTGTCCCAAGACGTGATTTCATCCCTACATCCACCATGATTCAACGAGGGTCTTTGTATGAACTGGGAGCGGATCGCCAATAGTGATCACCTTCATACAAAAAAAACATGGCATATCCATCAAAAATATGCAGATATCAATGATAATAATGGTCCAAAAGGAATTGAAAAGTGGAATTCTGTGGAACAAAAACCAGGAAGTATGGCAACTGGTAGGGTGTCTGTCGCTGTCATTTCTGGCTCTTCTACCCGAGTCACGGGGTGGCGCTCACCTCAAGCTGCATCAAGTGGGACCTGCCAGGACAGTGAAAAGCTCTGTGGCTGTGCCCCTATTTTCAATCAAACCCATGTATTTCAAAGATCAAATCGCCGTAAACCTGTGTTTCTTGTGCAGACCAAAGCCTATTCCGTCAAAAAAACTTATTTTTCTTTCTGCGATGATGATGATGACCTACGATTTTTGGTCATGTTATCCCATCACCCACCTCGCCAACAGCCCCAACAGCCGGCAACGGCATCCATGGCGAAGCAAGGTGCCCAGGAGTTGTCACGGGATCATCCCCATTGAAATCATTGGATCAACTAAGGTGCGTGAGAATAAATGGAGTACCAAACCGGCTCCCTTTATTTGCTCCAAAGGATATCATCGTTTTTACAAGCACCTGCAAGAACTTTGACTACCTTGGTATGTTCAGGGAGGGTTTTTTTTCAAGCCAAATATGTTTGGGTCTTGGACTCTGGGTCTTGCCGAAACAGAACCCGGAAGAAGTACTTGGAATCTGTTCAAATCAAACACCTCCATGTTCGCAGCTTCGAATGCACCCTCACAATCTGTAGGTTTAGTGTTCCTTACTACCAGTAGAGCTATGAATCTAGAGGGCGCTGCTGAGATCTGGCATGTCATTTGCCGTTTCGGCTGATTTCAGGCGTCAACTTTCAGAGTACGACTGAGTCGATCATGTTGCTGCAAATGGGCCAAGCCAAATTGCATATGTTCAAGGAAAGGGGAGGTACCCAGCCCATGTGAAAGATCATTTTGATATATAAAAGCTTCCCAAACCATTGGTCTCCCCTTCAAAGATCAACCTATAGATTTTGTAGTTTCCAGATCTACCATTCTCCCTTCAAAATGTCAAGGCGTTCCGTGGTACCTCAACACGCAGAGCGTTTTTCCACAGGGAGACCGACTATACCGACTTTGAAAGCAGGGCCCCACGCATGGGCATGGAACCACCGATGCGACGTGTTCGCAAGGGCAACAGCGATGCCAGCCGACCGCTCAGAGACCGTTTCAAGCAGCATGGAGATGCAACACACATGGCATGGCATAATGGGGCACTTTTGGCCAACCAAAAATGGTTTCTGTTCCAAAGTTCCAACCAAAGAAATAAAATTGGAAGTGTGACCACAAAAGACACTCTGTTGCTCCATTCACAAGATTCTAAAAGCAGAGAAGTCGACAAGAAATACTGAAATAATCAAGCCACGATTATGTCATACATGTCCCGAGATTTGCCTTCTTGAGACAGATCCTCCCAAGACTCGAGCATGAAATGCTTGTTTCTCAACCTTGAAACCCCTCAAAATCAAAGCTTTTCCCTCAATTTTGGATAATTTTGGTGGATTTGTAGTCTTGTTGGAAGCAAATAACTGGATACAACAATGATGTCCAGTTTCTGGCACAGGATTTCGGAAGATTTTGCTGTTGCCCAACTTTTGAGACCCCAACTTGGGGATCCCCAAGGGTCCGACATGGCCACTGCTTCATGAGATCCGCTGATCGAGGCAAAGATCAGCGACTGATAAGGATTGAATTCCATGCAACCCACAGCTGCCCAGTACGAAGGAGGAGACTTTGAGGGATTCACAACTTGACAACTCCATTCTCTGTGCCCATTTCATCATTTACAATTTACACACTATTTCAGACTGTCACAAGTGAGCTATGAAATCGCGAAAATATCCACAGAAGATCCAGGCTTGATCCAGGGAGTTCAGGTCTAAGACTTCGGAGACGCACATGTTTTCTACCTCCAAAGATCACCGATATATCAATCAGATGTCGCCATCCTTCGCCAAGCTTGGGCCTTTGCTGCGAAGTTTGTAACTTGGAGCTCTGATCTTTTGACCTGCAGTATTTCTGTCAATGCTTTCTGCCATGAGATTTTTGGGGGGCCAACCAAGCAACCAAGGTTAAAAGATGTCAATAGAGTCTCATCAGCAATCAGCTGGTGATGTGAAGCACTGCGGACATTATTTGGATATCAAACCTACAGGATGTCACGGGACATTCACCAGAATGGGTAAACATCCAGTGATGGCCGCGGACGTTGCTGCTAACTGCTATTGATGTTTCTCTTGTAGAGGGGAGTCTGAACTACCGATGGCGATTTCTTGTCGGGGGGTTCCCCTGCTACTTCCATGTGACATCCGATATGTCGGAGATGCCAAAATCATCCAAAATCCACTCTGAAAAAAAAAAACTCATCTTCCCCATGGCATCTAATGGCATCTTATGGCCATTCACAGGGTATTGCCTGCAGATCTGGACCTCGGGTGGGTCCTCTCTCGCGTGCCATAGCGAGCCATGGCGGGCCCATCGGGTCTCTCCCGGTTGGGTCACTTCTGAAGAGCTCGGAATGCTCGGGAGACATCCAAGGAGATCCAAGTGCCACATTGGTTTGTTGGAACATGACCAGAGTTTAAGTTGGAATAATATTTGTTTAAATTCAATGGACTAAAATAGTGTGTTCAAGTGTTTGGTTTTTGGTTTATCTCCATTTTGCTAATTTATCATTCCTGCTTCTGGATGCTTTCCTGCTGTTCAAATGTTTGGCGTGGGCTGTTTTTTTCTGGGTCCCCGATTAGGAAGTGGTGAATGGCGAAGCGATTCCACTCGAAAGAAAACCAAATCCAAATTAAATTAGGCTTGACTCTCCAGTACACATCTACCGTTTGACTCATAGGATAGCCGGATAGCCATCTACAAATTATCGGGGCATAAGGTCACTTGAAGATAGTTGTGTTGGTGCCCCACAAATGTTGCTGTGGTTGGTCTAACCGAAAAAAGTGGGACAAAACCAAGAGGTAGGCATTTCACCACTATTCACCAATTCGGGCTTAAAGCCCCAAAGTTGGAAAACGTTGGGATGGCTCAAAATTTCAAGACTAACCTCCTAGGTTGATCAGCTTGCAATGAGATCTCTACTCTTTCTCGCCACTTTTAGGTCAGGTATTGTAAGCACGAGGTTGTCCTTGGAGCTGAGAAATCGCAACAAACAGCTTTGTCCTACAAACGCACAGATTTGTGTTTGATCCAGCCATCCCGTTTTATCCATGGGGTTGTTTCATGACCAAAATCCTCTGTCCATTTCGAGTTGCAGCTTTCAAGGCAAGGAGACACTCTGTAGTGAGTGGTGCGATGACTTGTGCACGCACAACTGCCATGGTCTCCACTGAATACGTGTGATTTGCTTGGCTGAAATAGCCAGTTGGAAATTGCTGATAGTCAGATCCCCACCAGTGCATTACCGGTACATTGTCGCAGTACGATTTCATCCGCAACCGGAAACAAGGGCTGCAATATGCTGCAATCTACCCATCAAGAACGATGCAATGTATGAGACAGGTAAAAATTGGTGTCATCCATCATCACATCCATCATCTATGTCTGGTTGTTTAAGAAGAGGTTTGTTGGGGCCTCCAACCCCTTCAGTGGATATGGCAGTCGCTCCGGTGGCCTTTATCAACCCAACTCATAAAATTTGCTTCGCCAAACGCTCAAAACCCATGGGTGAATCAGAGAATCATGTACAACTCATAGAATTCCATTCTGATTTCAGATTCAGATGGACAACCTACCCATTCGAATCGTTGAAACTGGGATATTTGAGCTGATTTTAACCTACGTTTTCCTACCGCCGTGATGTTCCAGCGAAACATTTTCACTGGGACATGACGGCCGCATTCAATTCCTGGGCAGTTCCAAACTTGGGATGAAACAAAGGCTGAGTTTCCACTCCTCCAAGATTCGTTTCCCCAGTGCATCAATTTCCAGCGGCAGTTGATGGCCACTGATTTTTCTGTTCACTTGAGGATCCAGCTGGTCGACCATGACAAGAAAATGGATCATGTCATCCGAGTTCAATACTTCTTCAACATGGATTCTACTACCATATTTTTCTGGCTCCAGTACTCAACAGTTTCACCTCATGCTTCACCCAAAATATCCATCCCAAGCATATTATACCTCAGGAATACATGGAATATCCCCAGGTCCTATAGTGTGATAGGTTCTATGAAAGATTACAAACCATAGCCACCATCCCAACTCTCAGTCATTTCTCACAGTTCTCCCTCTCCGTTCTTTCCAAGACACACCAGTAAAGACTTGCCACAGAGGGGACAATCACCACGGTACTCGCAAGCCCACCTGAAAAGTCAAGGGCCTGCTGCCCCATGGTGGGCATCCAACAGCAGTAAATCACTGGGGATATTCCCTGTATCACTGAGGTATTCTGAGGATTGTAAGGGTTATTACTGTGTGAATTATCACTGAATCATCAGGTTTGCTCCCTCAACTGGATTCTGTAATATATCCCAGCTGGATTGTAAGGGCAATTACTGAGGTATTCCACAATAACTGAGTCAAACGCCCAAGAAAAACTCTTGGTCGTTTCATTCTTTTTGCCCAAAACAAGAAAACATCCTTGCTGGTTTTAACGCAACCAATTGACCTGAGAAAGTTGAACAAAAACAAAGAAACAAGGGTCCAGTGGGCGCGGTTCACTTCCGCTGAAGAACTTCTGACCCCCTGGCCCTTAGGAAAACACAGCAAAATCATGGAATAAGGATTGAGTTGATTGAAATGTGATTCAACAACAATGAAAAAGATCAAGGAATCTGAAGCATCCTCAACCAATGCTCACCACTCCCTGAAGATCTTCCCTGTCCATTTTCGAGGCCCTGACTTGGTAATGCACGCGGGATGAAACTCGTGCCTCAAGCCATGAACAGGAAGCCCGAAAAAGACATCTGCCATGGGCGAAGGAACTCCCATAGTTTTTTGGGAGGGAAAAAATGACAACTGCGCGAACTGGAGCCTGAGAGGAGTATACCTCATAGCTCGTCAAAAGATGTCAAAAGTAGAAAATGGGAGGGAAACTACACACTGATTGGTGAAATGCTCAACATCTATCATCCCAAAAGTGTTTTTGGCAATAGGGATCATCAGCTCAAACTCTCAAACTATGGTTTAAACGTTGAAAAAACATGATATCAAGAAATATCTGGATTGATTCACCATATGTGCATGATCAAAAGTTGGTTCTATAGATGATCATCAATCCGCAATATACCCATTGCAATTTCCATCCCTAGTGATGGTGGGGTGACCAGAAGCGATTAATCCCATGTCTTGAACATGGCACCACCCCATGGCGATCCGAATCACCACGAGCTAAAGGGGCAGCTAAGCTCCACACTGGCACGGAAGCATCAGCAGCGTGTCACTTGGGGCTACCGGCTCTAGACAGACCTCAAAGATCAACTGCGGTGGTGAAAAATGCCCGCCCAGTTGTGCTGTGGTTCTAAGTTCTGCAAGTTACATTGACCTATATGTATATTTCTCTTTATATATAGCCTCTATAACTTCTATAACTGTTGAGTTCCATTTCTAAGGATACTGATGTAAGTCAGGAGTAGGGTCAGATCACATTGATCAGAATTGAGTCTGAGAGCAGACAGGTTCAGCAGTCGGGGTTCACACCTTTTCTTGATTAATAGTTGTCTCTCCAGCACCAATCTGATCCCATGGATTTCGTTCTCAAGCCTTTTCAAAAAATGGCTCCCTGATCCAGAATTTCCACCATTGCACTTCCAAAAAAAAAATACGTTTACATGATGTTTACATTTGAAAAAAAAAAACTAAATGTCAACCCCAAAAGACTAAGTTTGGCATGTGATGTTCCTTCTGCAAATGACTTTTTTGGGCAAAGGATGTTTTCAGCAAGCAAAAAGCAGCTGCCAAGATGCTCGACACTCGGTGGCATGTTGCGGTACCCCTCGCGGCAAGACCTGTAGGAGACGCTCATCTGCAGTGCCGCGCCTGGAGTGGCGATTTCGGTCTGAAAATGGGGGATGGGATATCATGAAAAATGGTGAGTAACCCTTTGGGTACCATGTTTTCAGACCAACCATGAAGACATAGTTTTGGAATATGATAACACCAGTCCAATGTTTCCAGCGGCATCAGCTGATCCAGCCTGGGAAGTGTCTCATCCAGGTTGCACAAAAGCTCAAAATCCTCTGGCCTTGGATGTCATCGGGAGCAGGGAGCATGATCCACATCTGGCTGCCTCATTGACCCAGAACAAAAAAAACTTCAAGAGTCCACCAATTTTTCAGTGGAAGGTTTGATCAATTTTGATCAATTGATCCTCCATAAGATTCACACCCCAAGGCCAACAAGCGTTTCAGATGCGGGTCATCCCATCCACCCCAGCCCATCGCAGCGCACCTCAAGTCTCGGTATTGGAGCATAATAAAACTCGTCGCCTATGACGAGTTCCAACCCGGCTGGTGGGGCTGGTGGGGCTGCTGAACCGGTTGGGGCCAGGCTTGGGGCTACCTTCAACAGACAAAATCGTCACACTCAATTGGCTACAACCAGCCTGATGCTCGGAAATGGCCATGTTGTTCAGGCGAGCCACCAAACCTCAAGAAGATGCATCAAATGTCAATGGCAATGGTCCGATGGGATTGGGATGGGGATGACCTTTTGATTGCAACGAATCTGGAATTTGGCCAAAGGATTTCAGTTTCTTGTGAACCTCCAAGCACCTTCCAAGCACTTCCAAATGGATCAGTGACATTTTCCGCTGGCTGCTTTCAACATCAATCTCAACAATCCTCCAGCGATGTTTTTGGGGCTGGAAACCACCACCTTCGGCATTCGGTGTAGCCTTTTTCAGCTGTGCATCAACCTTCATCTTACAATACTGAAACAACGTTTTGCCCAATAGAAACAGCTGAAAACCAGAGGAATTGGGTCAGCCTTATCACCCACGAAACACATTGGTCACGGGAAAGGTCCACCCACGGCTGAAATGATGATAGGGACCATCACCCAGCCCTGGAACTCGCCCACCGAACTTGAGCCAAGGTTACTCTGTCGAAAGTCCACACGGGAGGGTTGCCTCAGATCTCACACTGACCCCCCAACATGGCAGCTCTACGAGTAGGAAATCTATTTTTGTGGCTAGATTCATTCTTGTACCCCCACAATCTCACATGTTTCATCATTTTTCTATAGCCCGTAGAATGGTGGAATCCCTTCCCCCATATGAAACACTTGCCAGAAACCATAGTTTGGTGATTTACACCTATTTGGGACCCAGCATTTTGCGAATATGCAGTGAAGGGGGGATTGGAGTATATAGGGATCATGGGTAATTACACACATATCATACATGACATGGTCTCCACATGGACATGTCTCCAATCTCCCAAGCTACGATGGAGTCGGTGGGCCGCTTGCTCGAGCAGGGCTGTCCTGGAACCCGATCCGACTCCCCGCCATGGCGACTGCGGCAGACATTACATTGATATTCTGGTAGAATGAGAAAAAAAAGACCCATGGCTGTAATATGGAGGTTTGCTAAAATTGGGGAAGACCCCCAAATCATCCAATTTAAAATTGATTTTCCATTGTAAACCATTTGGCCATTGGGAACCCCCCATGGAAACCTTTGGCACCCGCCTGCGATGCAACAGGGGCCGCATCACCTGGCCAGAACTTCGAAAACGCCCAAAGGGTCCCCGGGGCAAAACGAATGTCGCACCCGATTTTTCCCAATACATAGTCTCCCCCAGATTGACCCATGGAATACATGAGAAAAAAACATGTCCAAACAAAATTGATGAACCAATTCTTGAAGCCTCAGGATTCCCAGCAGCCAAATTTGAAGCATCCAATATTCTGGTGTCCAGAACTCTTCCCGACTCAGATCATCGGCCTGTCGAGATGCCCTGAGCGGAAAACCGGATGCAAAAATGCTGGAAACGTCAGCAGAAAATGCAGGAACGGGGGTTCCTTAAGTCATGGGGAATCCCCAAGTCACCATGGGTTTCAAGACTAAAATGATCTATATAATGACTGGAGGATTTGGGGGTATATCTATTTCTGGAAACCTCCAAATGGATTGAAATAGTGGAGATTTCTTAGACAAGTGACATATCCCCAGGTCCCAATAAATATGTTGTTTGGACCCAGCAAACTGCACTCACAACATGATTCCTGTTGAGGAACACAGCCACAGACCCAGGTTTTCTGGAGAAACACAAGTACAAAAAAAATGCTATCTTACCTGAAGTCCAAAAACCAAGATCAAACCTGGATCAAGTGGTGGTTTCAAAAAAAAACATGTAGCATGGAGTCATTAGCTTCTCCAGAATTTGAGGATCGTCGAAATTTTGCACATGATGCGAATCTGAGAAAACCTCACTGAAGCAAACACCTGTATCATGCCAAGTTCATTGGCTCAAAGCAATCAGAATCCAATGGATTGCGATTAATGATGATAGTCTCCAATGGTTTGGAAAGGTGTTTCACCCGAGGCAATCATCCACCACCACCGAGCTAACGCGGTCCCTGAGCTGCTGACACTTCCAGAGTCCAATCGACCGGGGTAGTAGAAGCTCTGCGAACCTCGCGGCTGCTGCTACCTGTTTCCAACCCCTTTGGTGCACCAGCAATAGGCCTTTGCCACAATAGAAATCTAGGAATATGTGGGAATCCAGTCCAGAGTCACAGAGTGTTGAGGCTTTAAGATGGTTAAAGCCCATCAATTATTCAATTCATGTGCTTGTGAACTGGTTCATTGTTCTCAATGATTCCCAATCAGTGGGCTCCAAAATCAGAATTTCAACCATTAGGATCAACCTGATTGGTACTTGTTGGAATAGAGATCGACTCATACAGCAGATCTTCCACTCCAACATGTTTTTCCGCCAGCCACCTGTGGATGTTGCGCTACAAATCAAAAAAAATGAAATGTGAAACCAACAGGAAAGCACAGATCAAGAATAGATAAGAATCTATAATTTTTTCATACTAGAAATTATATGATATTGTATCAAGATGTATCAAGAACCTCATTTTTGATGACATCACTGATAACCAGCATCAACCAAACGGATAAGTTGTAAACTCGTTGGCTCAACTATAAATCTGGCTGGATCATCAGTCTGATTCACGAGGATTGAGATGATGTAATGATGGTTGAATTCAGCCACTAATATTCAGCCAAATCAGTCCGATCTCATAGATACATCGGTGATTTTATTACTAGTCATATAGCATATATGATCATAATACTTAAAAAACTTATCATAAAACATTTTAAATATAACTAATTGATACCAATTATTGATACCAATTGTAGTCACCACATTTCATCACTACATTCAACTGACTTTTTAAAGCTGGGCCATCCTTTGCCATCCCATCATCTTCTGAAAACGAGCGACTGCCGAAGGTGGCGACGGAAGATGGCGTCGAAGGCCCTTGGGATCAACGTGATGGTTGGCGGTTTCACGAAACTCTGGTGAAGTTGAATTAATTCTATTAATCTTTTTAGGACTTAACTAATATCAACGAATATTCGAAGGAAGTTTAGAAGCTAAACCTTCCGACAATATGGACAAATGGAAAACGCACAGCCATGAAGCAAGTCAGAAGATGAGAAAGTCAGAAGAGAAGAGATGCAGGTGCGCGAAAAGGTAGGGAAGTCGCGAAACACTGTGTTTTTCCAATGTTTTGTGGCTTCGGAGGGTCGAAAAGTAGGCTCGCTAAAGCGGCGAGTGCGGAGACAGCTGGGCAGATGAGAGATGAAAAATTGCACGCCGTTGTGGCGCGAAGCACATTTGGAAGTAAAAAGTGTTAAAAACTGTCAGCGTCGGACCGCTTTTGGANCGCCGTTGTGGCGCGAAGCACATTTGGAAGTAAAAAGTGTTAAAAACTGTCAGCGTCGGACCGCTTTTGGAAGTTGCGATGTGGAAAAAGTGCACGGCGTTGTGGCGCGAAGCACATTTGGAAGTAAAAAATGTTAAAAACTGTCGGTCTCGGAGCACTTTTGGAATTTGAGATGTGGAAAAAATGCACGGCGCTGTGGCGCGAAGCACATTTGGAAGTAAAAAGTGTTAAAAACTGTCGGTCTCGGGCCACTTTTGGAAGTTGAGATGTGGAAAAAGTGCACCGCGCTGTGGCGCGAAGCACATTTGGAAGTGAAAAGTGTTCAAAACTGTCAGCACCGGAGCACTTTTGGAAGTTGAGATGTCGAAAAAGTGCACGGCGCTGTGGCGCGAAGCACATGTGGAAGTGAAAATCGTAAAAAACTGAGGGGTTCGGAGCACTTTTGGAAGTTGAGATGTGGAAAAAGTGCACGGCGCTGTGGCGCGAAGCGCATTNTAAGTAAAAAGTGTCAAAAACTGTCAGGTTCGGAGCATTTTTGGAAGTTGAGATGTGGAAAAAGTGCACGGCGCTGTGGCGCGAAGCACATTTGGAAGTGAAAATCGTAAAAACGTGAGGGTCTTGGAGCACTTTTTGACGATCCGATGACGAGTCGATGTCGAAAAAGTGCGCGCCGTTGTGGCGCCAAGCACATTTCCATGTCAAAAGTGTTAAAAACTGAGGGATTTAAGCAAATTTTGAGATGTCAGTTAACTAACTGAACTAACAACTTAACAACTTAACANCAAGCACATTTCCATGTCAAAAGTGTTAAAAACTGAGGGATTTAAGCAAATTTTGAGATGTCAGTTAACTAACTGAACTAACAACTTAACAACTTAACAACTTAAAAATTGAACAACTTAACAACTTAACCACTTAACAACTTAACAACTTAGTTCGTTAGTTTGTCAGTTAGCTAGTCAGTTAGTCAGTCAGTTCGTCAGTCAGTTCGTCAGTCAGTTAGTCAGTCAGTTTGTCAGTTACTCAGTTAGTCAGTTAGTCAGTTAGCTACTTTGTTAGTCAGTTAGTCAGTTAGTCAATCAGTCAGTTAGTCAGTTAGTCACTGAGTCAGTTAGTCGGATAGTCAGTTCGTCAGTTAGTCAGTTAGTCAGTGAGTCAGTTAGTCAGCTAGTTAGTTAGTTAGCTAGTCAGTNAGTTAGTCACTGAGTCAGTTAGTCGGATAGTCAGTTCGTCAGTTAGTCAGTTAGTCAGTGAGTCAGTTAGTCAGCTAGTTAGTTAGTTAGCTAGTCAGTTACTCAGTTAGTCAGTTCTTCAGTTAGTTAGTTAGCTAGTTAGTTAGTTAGTTAGTTGGTTAGGTAGGTAGTTAGTTAGTTAGTTAGTTACTTAGTTAGTTAGTTAGTTAGTTAGTGACTTAGTTACTTAGTCAGTTAGTCAGTTAGTCAGTTCGTCAGCTATTCAGTGAGTCAGTTAGTCAGTTAGTCAGTGAGTCACTTAGTC
This sequence comes from Symbiodinium sp. clade C Y103, assembly GCA_003297045.1. Classification (NCBI taxonomy): domain Eukaryota; class Dinophyceae; order Suessiales; family Symbiodiniaceae; genus Cladocopium; species Cladocopium sp. clade C. Next base: position 23,553 of record BGPT01003786.1, read on the forward strand.
AGTTAGTCGGATAGTCAGTTAGTTAGTTAGTTACTTAGTCAGTTAGTCAGTTAGTCAGTTCGTCAGTTCGTCAGTTAGTCAGTTAGTCAGTTAGTCAGTTAGTCAGTTAGTCAGGAGTCAGTGAGTCAGTTAGTTAGTTTGTTAGTTAGCTTGTTAGTTAGTTAGTCAGTCCGTCAATCAGTTAGTCAGTTAGTCAGTTAGTCAGTTAGTTAGNGGATCTGCTCTGCCATCCATGACTCACAACAACTCACCTCTCCTATAGTGTGCTATTCCTGAAACTTCCGCCACCGCCTTGTGCGGTACTACTGGTAGCTAATGTTCATCTAATTAATTGTTGTGGTTTGCGGATGTTTTGCTATTTGGGCTGGTTAACTCTCGTGATTTTCCATCCCACAATCTAAGAATTCTCTGAATGTTTACTGCTTGGTTTGGAGATGCAACTTGCTGTTTCATAGATTGTTTGGTTCAATGACATGTCACAACCTGATTTCGCCTGATTTTGATGGATGTTGATCACCATCTGCATCAGATTCTAGAGATGGGGGCAACCAAATGAAATGGGGATGAGATCGTCATACTATTTCTGGGGATGGAACGAAATAGCAGATAACATTGCAAACCACCAAACAATCGCACGCCATCTTGGAACCACACTTTGTAACCCTATCATAAGCACATAGACATCAATTACAATCGTCACAAACATCAGAACCACCTTTTTCAACCACATTGTCTTGGATTTGCGTAAGAAACCACCGAAAAATAGAAACATTTTCCCAAAAATAGATTCCCCAGTCATAGTTCCTTTCCTGCAAAAAATTGGCGAAAAAAATCATCAACTCCATCATCAAATCCAGGTTGTAGCCCTGAAAATCAGCACCCAGAAACACCAGATCCCATCCGTGCTAAGCCCATGGCCATGGTCCCGTTTCGCAGTCTCCGGGCGGCGACGCAGCAACTGGAGATGAACGACAAGATGACTGGAAAATACCCAAAAATTCCCGAAACACCTGGGATTGAAGCCACTGAACCATGATCTTCTGTGAGATACGAAACTGTGGTGGAACTCTCTTGTTCTCTCGCCAAAAAATAAATGAAAAAATGACTTCGCAGTTTCGCAGTTTCGCAGTTTCGCTTCATCGATTTCCCTCATATTTTCGTTTCCCCTCACCCGAGGCGCCGTTGCATGGTTGGAGGGTGCATCCGCCTAAGCACAAGTCGACACGAATTTGTTGTAGTTGGGACATCTCAGTGGCCAAACTCAATGGGATTTCATCAACAAAACTAGAGCTATTTTCAGATGAGTCTGCAATCCTGCAAAAAAAAGGACTGAGATCCAAAAAATGCGAGTTTCCAGCACGAACCTCGTATCTTCCAAGTTCATCCGAAGTTATGTCCGAACCAACCATTTCGCAGCGGAATAAAGAACTTCAAGGCAGCACAATTTTGACACAAAAAACTTTCAGGAGCCTTCGAGCCATAGATTTCCCCGAATGTGAAACCTACCTGTACGTTTTGGTTGAGCGTGGAAGGGCCAAAGATTCACAATTGGCTTGGCAACTTCTAAGTTCCAAATGTTTTTGACCCATACCCACATTGAAAATGGTAGTGTGATTCCCATCGGTTCATATTCAAAATCGTTGAACTGCCTTAACTAAGTAGCATAACTGAGCAATAGGTTTTCCATAGGTTTTCCTCAAGATTCACCAAAATTCTTCGCCCTCATGGCAGACTGATGCTGGGTTCATCGGCGCGCTCCCCACGTTCAGCTGAGGTGCCAGAACCTGCACTGGGAGGGGTGGCATGGCATCCATTGGGGTGCCAGGTAGGATTCTTGTTGGCAGACCCCCAAAAAGATGCCAAAAAGTGTTTCAAGGATGGAAAAAAAGATGATATCTAGAGAAAAGAGGGGACCAACAGGGGAAAACCACTGGATCACTCCTCAACATCAAAAATCATCCAAGTGCCCCTTTTTGGCGACGGGGCACTTGAGCCAGNCCAACAGGGGAAAACCACTGGATCACTCCTCAACATCAAAAATCATCCAAGTGCCCCTTTTTGGCGACGGGGCACTTGAGCCAGTAAAAGCGGTAGGCTGCTATGACCAAACCCACTGGATGGGGGATGGGCAATTCCTACTCTATTTACATGGCTACACACCTAACTAACGCTTCTAGTTGGGTGGTGCTATATTACA
>BGPT01003787.1:0-18956 GCA_003297045.1 Symbiodinium sp. clade C Y103
AGTTGAGAATTTACGAGCCCCTGCACCCCCACTATGTAGAGGTATATGTATATAGATCTAGTGTAGTGGTAAGGTAGCTATGAGTACCAACAATGTACAGTAAGGCCCCANGAGGTATATGTATATAGATCTAGTGTAGTGGTAAGGTAGCTATGAGTACCAACAATGTACAGTAAGGCCCCATATCTACAACTTGTAGACATGGTGTAACTAGCCATAAGTAGGAGTAGGTTGATCCTTCCCAACAACTACCGGGTCGGGTTTAACTTGTACATATCCTACTAACTGTATGGCTCAAGCACCCACCAGCAAAAGGGTGTTTGCACGTATGGGACAGGGTGGACTTGGTACCCTTAGGGCCCCTGGTTTTTCCCCCTGTTTCTCTATGTTTCAATACAGTTTGCAGGAACCCAATTTCTTTGAGCCAGAAACCATGTTTTTCACCATTTTCCACCACTAAAACATGCCATTGTGATTCACAGCTTCCATTCAGGTGCAAGAGGACGTTCAAGAGGCACAGCCAGATCACCCCGATGACCAGAGCCACAAGAGTCCAGAGGCACCGGCTGCATAGAGAAACGATCTAGTGGTTGGGGGGAGCTACAGAGCTATGGGAACTCTTGATGTTTACATCCTCTATTATCAGTTTCCCAAATGAACCTTGCAGTTTTGGGGTCAGTTTTCCCCATTTTCAAACACACCCAAATATTTCATCAAATAAACAGGTAATTTCATTTACAGTTGAACATATTGTAAGCCTGGTAAAGCAATCGAAAACTGCTAGAAGTGGAATGCATACAACTGGGGGCCCGCACTTTCTTGAAGCTTCTATGAAGTCACATTGTTGATGTGGAACCTCATCAGAGGCCACTGAAAATTCAGTTTTTTTTTTGGGGTATGGTAGGTCCTGAGCCATTCAATCCTACTTCACGGCCTTCGTTTTCTTCTCTATCGATCATCAAAGGGCTTGGGAAGCAGTGTATCCATGGGTTTCCCACTTGGCTATGAGTCAAAACCCTGGTACCTAGTGAATCTCAAAATAGGTGGTAAATGGATGTTCATCCCATTAAAATAGATAACAATAGGTATTGACCCATCCCCACTTATGTCCCAAAAAACTGGTGCACCACTACCACAACAAGGCACCTACTGCTGGCGGGGACCATCACCAGGATTGCAGAAATTGCTCCCACCAATTACAGCTGAATGATTGCCACCAGGGTGGCTTGAAAATTGACCGCCATGGTAAATATACTGATCAAAAACTATTGACATCTAAGTTTGATCCAGGTGCCAATGATTTATTGATTACAAGATATTACAAGTAAATGCTTGGTTTCTTTTGAAATTTGACTTTGTCGTTGACCAACATTTCATCTCCGTTGGGAGATCTGGGGGAGATCTAGGAGCAACCTGACCTTTTCCAGGACCCGGTGCAAGTTGAAGATAAGATTGTTGAAGAGCAACCAGAGGACACCACCGTTGAGGCACCCTGTTGGCATTGAAACGCCAAAAAACTAGGGGTGCTCCAAGCCATTTTTGTTGGCACATGATGGCCTGACGGCCACAAGGAATGGGAGGGAATGGACCTAGCAAGTGGGTCCTGCGCAGCCCTGATGAACTTGAGATTTTTGACGTCTTTTTTTTAGGGGGGCAGAGATGGGGACTTTTCTGCCACGGTTTGGATGTACCCAGGCATCATAGGTAGCTCATGACCTATATATGCTTTTAAGAGACCACCATTGGAAACTGATCTTCACAAAAAGTCCAGCTGTTTACCCATTCGAAGAGTTTAGCATGATTGCATGTCTGTTGTTTTGCAACCGAATTCATCGGTTTCGAGAGAAGACCACAAAAAATGAAGGTCCTATACCAACAATTTTGCAATCCTATGCAATCATATGCAATCCTAAAGATGTGAATCTCTGTCATAGCTGGGAGATCAATCTGACACATTTCATTTCTGGGGCTCGCACCTCAATACATTCGCGGCCACCTACAAACTTGGATTGTTTGAAATGGAGATGGGTTAAAGTATGGTATAAGGTGCAATATGTTGGGGACATGAACATCCATTTACAAGCTGTTTGAACATTCATCAGGGCACCAGGGTTTGGACCCATAGCCATGATACAACATACGTGTTTTGATTTTGTTTGGTGGTCTCTTTGGCAACCATCCGTAACCCCATTTGTTGCCATCCCCACCAGGTCCAACAAGATGCCGACATGCCTGCTCTCAGCAAAGAAGTCTTGGGCGGAGAGGATCCTCTCGCAGAGGCACATGTTTTTTCCCAAAAACGGACCCAACAGATCCATATGGATCCTGTCTCAGAGGCCTGAGGATGCGAACAAACTTTTGACATTTGAAACCCATTTGAAACCGGGGAGTTACAACTGAGTTTCCTGCGTTAACCTCCGCTGAGTTTTAAAATAGTGGCAACTCTGGATTTATAATGCTTGCATGGTTTTGTTTTGGAGATCAGTAGGACACAGAGTCTGGCAATTTCTTTTTTTAAAACAACTCAGTAAAAGCAATTTGCATCTGCGATTTTGCAATGTGAATGCATGCGTTTCGTTATTGTGTGGAATTGCATGATATGATGCATTTTGTCATGCTGGCGTTCACCATGTCTATGATCCGATTATGTCTTGAATATGTGATGAGGAATTTATAGTCCGAAATGAACGAGTGTCTCTTTCACCAATCGGCAACAACTTCCTTCAAAGGGTTGGATGATTCGATAGATGTAGCAGGTCGCTTGGTCATAGATGTTTTTTGGCGCATTTACAATCTTGATGACTTGATGATCCTGGTGATATATAATAATTAATCATCAACAAATTGCTAGTATTTCATAGTAGGTTCCGAGTTTGAGCCCTTCCGTCTCTCGATGTCTCTCTGGGAAGAGATTGTACACCACTATCGCCACTGTTGGGGAAATTGTTTGTGGTTGCGTACTACCTGGAACTACCAAGGAAACAGCAACACGTATTTCCAGAGTTCACGCTCACCTTTTATAATCTTATGTACTCATTTCTTTGTCATACCATTCTTTCTTCCATGGGTACCCCTGAAGCGGGCAAGGAAAACTATCAATGCAGTTTGCTGTGCGGTTTCATTTTTGCTTGTCCGCTTTTCTGGAGATGATCAGCCCAAATGAAGATGTACTTATGAATCTTATTCATGAATTTATAGTGATGTAGTCACCCCCACAAAGATAGAAGCGTTATAAGGGAATCCATCCACCATGTAATTCAATGGTATTCCCAGCTTCAAACCTACCTGTAGTTCGGGGAATTCCCAGCTAGTCATATTTGATTACCCTCTGGTGTTGAGCTGTTTTATATGATATCTATCATTCCACTGTAAAGACATCCAATTCTTTATACTAATATCACATCTAATTGTATTACTTACCATTAAATTGAAATCGATTTCATTTGATGACATCCACAATATTACCGTTTGATTACCATGATAAATCTGATGTGGTACCATCAACATGTGATATCATTTGATTACCATGGTATTACCAATAGATGATAAATGTTCAGTATCATTATGATACATCTGGTTGATTACCACTACATTTGATTACTAACGATTTTCATATTGAAAGCTGATAACCGATTGATATAACCGTAGTTATCACTTGTGCTTTACATTGATTTTAGCACTTGTGCTTTTGATGATGAATTTGATGATCAATATCATTATATGTCATGACCATATCTACCATTGATGAAAACCATATATCAAAACCCATGAAAACTATGTTTGTTTGCTATCAAAACCCATGAAAACTATGTTTGTTTGCGCATCATAAACCATGTTGAAAGTGGAGTTCCGTGGCCCCCAACTGAGCTATCATAAATCTACACGACTCCCATTGAATCTCAATTTTGTTTGACAAAGAATCACCATTTTCCTATGGTTTTCCTATGGTTTTCCCATCCTAAGGTAGCAAAAAATCACAATTTTCCTTTGGTTTTTGGGGCCCCACATTGTCCCATTTTCCGCCAGGAAGACGCTAGCGGCTCGGAGCACATGTCGGAGGTGACGCAGGTCCTGGTTTTGAAAACCGTGGGATTTCTCGTGTTTTTTTGTCTCTTTTTTGTATGGGAAAATGGCCATGCACACGTGGGAACATATAGGGAAAATGAATGAAAATGAGGGAATCAAATTGAATAACATGTGTGTGTTTGAAGCTAGCCATTTTATGAGGAACGCTCATAATCCATTGGAATTTTGGGTACACTTTTTTTTGAGACAAAACCATATCGCCGCGGAAATATGGGAGACTATAGGGAAAATTATGCTTAACCCTGAAGCATCAAATCTGGGATAGCCTATTCATCAGACAAAAGCATAAATGGTGCTATATCCCATGAAAAATGGTGAGTTAAACAGGAACGAAATGCTATATTCAATGAAATACAATGGGGGGTTTGGCTAGGCAACAAGGAGATATCACTGGGACTTAATGGGAGTGATGCGAAACTACAATGGGGCCATGCTTAATTGAGCAGTGGCTGCGATTCGCCCCTGTTGGTTGATGCTCTTCATGTGCAGAGTCTTCTGGAGACAGCATAGTTACCTTCGAATGTATTGGGGATTATGATTATGATCATCCATCAATGGAATCCCTAAGCCTATGAACCAACCAGTAGAACGGATAATTAGACAATATGATAAGTGTATTTGGATCCAATTTCCCAAAGAATGATAGTTTTTTTTTTTTTTTTAACTATGTTACATACCTGCAGTGGAAAGTATAGATTTCCACTCTAGGTTTGGGATTGGACGTGGGTGACCTAGGTTCAATGACTTCGATATGCTGGGTTGTGTTTTGGTGATCCAAAGGAAAAACTGGTTGTAGATGGTTGTAGATCAGCATGCGTTCACCACGTCCTATAGATTCAATAACAGCCTCAAAGGCTACTTCAACAAGAATCCCACAGATGCCTCAGATACTCGTACTTCCTGAAAATTGTCGCCAATATTTGAATCATTGACATATATAGATTTCGAGTGATTTCGTGTCTTCAAATTTCAAGGGTGTGGTTTGTCCCATGTCGGAAGCCTGGAGCATGACATGGGGATACTTTGGGCATTGCCCCTTCCCAAGTTAGGCGCAGCTTTCAACCAGCCATGGATCTATGGTTTGCCCCGCTGCTGGGCTTTCTCCAGGTGATACTAATATGAATTTCTGGGTTGCAGTTGGGATTCAGGAATCAGCTTCGCAGCTCGGCCAGGCCTGCGGAAGGACAATACCATGGGTCATGGCCATATAATATAGGCTGATTCTGGTCACAAGTTGAGCACGCCTTCAGGTGTTGCAGTGACCCTTCAGGTGTTGCAGTGACCCTTGGAGGCGAGGAGAGGGCTACAAGATGTTCTCCGGGCCCCACATCGTGGCCCGCGTCTCGGTTGCTACGACTTGGACAATCCTTTGCGTTCCTCGCCAGGAACAACAGGGTTTCTATCCATGATGAAGATGACATGAGCAACAGCAGTGCGAGCGATGAGGATGCTGACGATTTCATCCACGCAGTTAGTGGAAGCCAACCTTGAGATGATTTCTCAGCCAAGAGAGTCAGGTTGCTTCCTGCAGAGCCGGAGAAGAATTCCATGTATATCATGAAGGGGTCTCAAACACTGTTGGGTTTGTCAGACAATTGTGAGGATAGGTTTGAATTAAGTGGTTATTATGCATTCGGGGTGTGCCATTTGTGTACACACCCAAATATAGTTGGATATGCCCAATATATCAATTACTCGTTTGAAGGCCCTTTTAATCTCCCATTCATAAAATCTGCATTGTACCATTCATATGAGCTATATCCCACTGGAGTTGAGGTACCCCATTTTCAGACCAACCGATATTTCGAGAGATAGGACCCAAAACGCACACAAATCCTCTTCTGCTGGCGTTGTTTTGCAGGAAGACTCGCCGAAGGATGCGGAGGATGTGATGGACTTGAAGGAGCCCAAGGGAAAGAATGGATAGACATGATAGAAACATGAAAATCAAAAGCAGGAAGAACAGAATTGACAACTGCGGAAACATACAAAGTGACTGGGTTGATTTGAAGGGAAAGCAATGTGATGAGCCTGCAACTGACACCACCAGTGACTTCGCAAACTTTGATTCTAAGCCTAATCCTCAGACGCTTCAGAGTGACTTTTAGCTGAAAATCTAAGGCATTTGGACTCATGGAAACAGGGAATGAGTCATTTTGGTGGTCAAAATAGCCACATTTTGGCGCAACGCAACGGGGGTCTTGACAATTGGGTGTTTTTTGGATCATGCCCATGATGCTTGGAGGATCCTCCTCCTGAATGTGACTGCTTATTGGCCCTGGCAAGTGAGTCCCTGTTCGGTGGGGTTATCCTATATCCTATAATTGGGTGAACTAACCCCACAAGCACAAAGCAGTTGTTGAGTGGGATGATCCTCCAAGTATTTTTCCAGGAACATAATGGGCTTCTCCCATTTTCAAAGAAGCACGAGGGGTGCTCGGTTACTCTCGTGAAGATCCTGAGCCCATCTTTTGCAGGAAGACTTGCCAAAAGATGCTGAAGATATGAAGGACTGAAAAGGGAGCCAAGTCAACTAGGGGTGGGATTGCAATTCTGATGATTTCAACTTGTGATTTCAACTTGTCGAGCGAAAGAGCCATCTGAAAGTGACATACTTCCTCTGAGTTGATCAAAGGGACATCTCCTTGACCTGGACCCGAACGGTTTTGCTGGAGAATTTATGAATTTGCAACTTTACAAAGTACAATTTTTGACCCATGACGTAGGAAGTCTACTGTTGTTGTGGTTTTTGTTCAGCATCCAAGAAAACATGACTAAGTCTGACAGTCTACCATAGGAGGTGTCGCAGCAGAATGTCCAAGATCAAAGGCTTGGAGACCCAGTTCCGGTGGGAAATCCCCGATTTGTTTTGGAGAGAAACCGAGTGCTACAGCTGGGAAAAAAATCCAATTCATGTGGGGTAAAACAACGCCAGAAAACCCATGATCCTATTGTTTTAGCAACGTTATATATACATGATTCTAAACGAATACTAATGAATAGTAAATTGGCCATTGCCATGCTTGACTACCGGAGAGTATACTGTAAATAATGTGAGTGGTTTAGTTTAATCATGTTTAGCCTAACCAGCTCTGTAGAATATCTAGGGTAGCAAAGCTTGGAAAGGATATTGCAACATGTTGGGCTGCGAATTGTTGAAAGTTGAATACCATCTTGCATTGATCAAACTTTAAAGTCAGATGATTGTACAGGAAATGCTTATTCATTGAGTGGTATATATTGGTATGGATTCACCACAAATAAATAGGGCTAGCTGGGTCGGGTTCAACTTGCAAGCACAAGCATTGATGAACCTTTAAATCATTTGGCCAGGCCAAGGTGTCTTAGAAAAAATGTATTTGGTGTATGTTGGTTTCATGCTTATCAGCTACGTGAGACGCGAACTATGGGACTGTAGCTGGTATGGTTGGTGATTTGTGCAGCCCATGTTTCCGAAAGGATGCAACCACTTCTCCCCAGTCCAGATATGTCGTACGGCAAACAAACACATCACTGGAATGTAACCAGGGTTATACTGCAGTGGCATAATCTTACAAGCGGTGTGTCAACACCCAAACGTACCAACTGCACACTGGCTGGGACGAAAACTCCGAGCATCAGTCGTATGGGTATGAGACAGAATCTGTGGGGCCTCTGCTCTCTTTGGAACTCTGATTCGATATAAAGCAACCCCAAAAAGATAGAACAGCTATAGAATCTACATGAATTGCTACTAGTTTGCTCCTTTAGTGGGATTTTATTTTCCTATCTTTTGGGATTTAACTCTTCCATCGTTTTGGGGGTTCCCCACAGCACCTGGGGCCCTGCCGTTCAGTACTGAGGGATGCAGCTGAAGCAGCTGAAGCAGTGAAGACGGAGGCCTTTCTGGCCACGATGTGGTGTCCCATACCCAGATTTCTGTGGGAACATCTGAAATCTTTGGGGAAATTTGCAAAATCATAGAAACTAAAGAGATTCAAATACTAGGTTTAGGGTTGAACGCGGACCCAGCATAGTTGGCTAAGTTGATTTATAATTCGGCCAAGTGTTGGATTTCTGGCGGTTATATACAGTCAGATGGGACCATGAACTAATTTATGACTGGGGGAACCACCTCGTAAGAGTGTGCGGTTTAAGCACAACACCAGAGAGATACTATGATGACATTACTACTTCTAGCCACTTGACACGAAAAAAAACATGAGAAGCAATGCAATGTTCGTATCTTGACATATTTTCATTAATTAAGAGAAACATGAGAATACCCTCTGGTAAACGAACATAGCTATTGAACATTGCCATTTGTAGTTGATTTCCCTATTACAAATGGTGATTTTCCATAGCTATGTTAGTTTAGCAGGCTTCATCCCCCGAAGCACAGGCGGTGCCTCTAGTGACACCCGAAGTGGCAGCGATGGCGGCGACCTCGAAAGCACCAGGGCCACAGGCGACGTCATCCAGGGAGTGCCACAACACCCGTTTTGTTTTTTTGATAACTTTCCGGATATCACCCAGCTCCAGGCTGGTGAATTTGTGGGAAAATCCGCAAGACACAGTAATGTATAGTATATAATATATGATATACATATCATATACATGTAAATTAGATATATAATACATTCATATTTTATTTACATACATTACATTTACATATATCATATCTGTGAATTATAACATATTATATATAATATACATGCACATTGAGAGAGAAAGCCAACCATATTCTCAATGAGCAGTACTTTGTTTGCAAGGTCTCGCTTGGAACGCTGACCCACGGTTTCAAATATCTTGCTTCCAAAAATGTTGGTCCACAGTGTTGGAGCTTCCCAGGGTAGAATTGGTGGCACAGTTTGCACGTTTGTTGAATTTCACTCGTGGGATTGGGCATACTTGATTGGTGGATTTTTCGATCATTCCGAGCTGTAGCGAGATTTTCTTCAAAAATCCAACAACTGTATACAACTGTTGTAGTTTGAAACCATCCATACAATCATGGAGATTCAAGCATCCCCCAAAAGATGTCCCCCCAATAATAATGCTTGATTGGGGGCTTGTTAACCACGAACAGCAGCATTTACAAGGTCGAACCTGAAAACCATCTACCCCCTCCAAGTAATTCCGTAAAAAAAATTGGGGCAGTAAGGTAGTATATGGGTTTGTCTGAAAATAGGGTACCTCTAAATCATTGGTTCATCATCACTCTCCCCATAAAAAGGCTATAATTGGGTGATATCCCACATTTTAAGATAATCCCATATCCATTGATTTGCCAACAGTTGTCCATTTTTATTGGTTAAAACCGATGGTCTCCCCATGTCCCATCCCATGGGTTTTCAGCCATGTGCCCAGATACTCCGTCCAGCAGCAAAGCCGAAGGCGGGTGAAGAGTCCAACCACCAGCTGGGGAATTTCCATCTTACGGATTCAATGGAATATCATTGGGATTGGATGAGGATATAATTGATATGAAGAAAGCATTGATATAGTGGAGATTTGATGAGTATATAGTGGGATATGCAATCAACATACAGGCTTTGGGTTTATCTGAAAATCGGGTTCCCTCCAATTGTGGTGGCCATTTAAGGGGAAATCATGATTTTCCAGTGGATTTTGGGATACGCTACATATTTTCGGGCAAGCTCATATGAGTGGTGGAATGAGCATCCACAACTACAAGCTATTCTGATGTGACAGGGTTTTGATCTATGGCCAAGTGAGAGATTTCACAATGCCAAACTGTGGATTTCCGTAAGAAGACTGTAACGAGAGCAAAACTATATATAATTAATAGCATTAGATAGCATGTCGTATTTCTTAGCATGAAACTGAGGTTGAAGGACTGGAAGTTGGAGCTTGTGCAGCAAAAAGGACCATACTGACTACAGATAAGGGCTTGACCAGAGATGACACCAAGAAACACCAGAATTTGCCGAATAAAACTCCAATAACGATTAGGTTTATGATAACTTATAACGAACTAGTATTGATATGGTGAAACTCAACCAACATAGCCATCCCTGAGGGGCTACCATGGTGCAGCGAGCCGCTGTTGTTAGCCACTTCCCCTAGTGAGCCGCTGTTGTTGGTGCATCCTGCTTCACTTTTTGTAAGTTTGTACTTCCACAGCCATTTCCATCATAGGCCTGTGTTTTTATGGATTCCCAGTGTTGTTGGTCAATTTCCCGCGTGCTTTTTGTTAGTGATCTACCTGTTGTTACTCACACTTTCCAGATTTCTTGCGCTCCCAATTCATGAGTTCGTTGCTGATTCTCCGCGAGGTGGTTTTGTTGAGAATTCTAAGCTCTATTTGAAAACCGGGTCCCCAAAAATCTATCAAAATCTCACGGCTTTGAAATTACAGTTGAGCATATACAGTATACCCCAGAATCAGAGGATCCAATATGATCTAATACAAGAAAATGAGCTCCCGGCCCCGGACTGAAATTCATGGGTCTTTCCTGGTTTTGACTCCCAAACTGCGAGGCTATCCCTTCGAGATTTGTGCAAGTTAGCGAGCTCAGGGGAGTCTGATGGAGTCTGATGGAATGATATCATTGACCCGAAATGGAGGAACGGGGATGGGCATTGATCAATTGAGACCGCAGCGACTAAGGAACAAACACCTCTGAGGTGGTACTCTATACTTAGCTAAGTTGGTTTATAATTAGTTATAGACATCACTAGAGTTTATGAATGTTTGTGACACATATAGAAACTAACTTATAACTGGGGGGGCACCACCTTGTAGGAAGTGGTGAACCACCCTAGAAAGTCCCCATTCATTGGGGTTATCCATGGTTATCCCATGAATCTAGCTGGGTTACATGACTAACCGAACAAAATGAGCCGAAAATTAAAGTAGTAGGGAGTGGACTTGGGATGTTCAAATTTCAGTGGGAAAAGCGTAAAACAACCGATAGGGGACTACCATGGGCCATGGACCGCCCACTTTGGCCATGTCCATTGCCAGTAGTAAGTAATTAATTTTGTCCGCCACTCATATAGTGAACTTAACCAGTTACTAGGACCGTGGGATGATCCTCCAAGAAGGGTTGCTCCAGCCCATTCTAGGTAAATGATAGCCACAATGTCAGGAAATTCGTCATGCTGCCACTATATTTCCCAAGAGATCCATCTTGTAGATGAGGCGTTGGGAGCCGGCTTCGGATTCAATGTTCAAGAATGGTTCTGCATGTATACCAAAGAATAGCTTCTTGGCGTCCCAACCCGAATCTGAGATTGAGATGTACGTTGGTTGGTAACGAGGCTATTTGTTGGGTATATGGTGGGTAAATCTACTGTCGGGTGGGTGCAGAACATTGGATCATTATGGATCATTTATATCTGAAGGACCTCATCATGTAGCTGATATCACTGATGGAAATAGGTTCGTTGATTGTTATAGGATGTTATAGGATGTTTTAGGGCTTAATAGAAATTTATCATAATTTATGGCAACTCCCATTGTTAGAAAGGTTTCAATGGTCTTGTTCTGCTGCTCATAAGTTGTTGCCCCACGGCGAGCCCTTGTTTTGGATACAGCAAGGGGGCACCACCTTGGAGGTTTTGGAAGCGCTGCGATTTTTGGAAGCGAAGACTTACAGTTGTTGTACCATTATTGACCGATTATAGTACCATTATTTCATACTATTTGATGACGTATCACTATGTTTCATCAATATATGGCAGAATCTTGTATCGTCAACACGGCAATACTCCGAAGGTTTCATAGAAACAAAAACGGCTGAAACCTGAATCCCTTTGGTGTTTTTCATGTGGGAAAACCCGAAAGTTCTCCCGCAGGCCCCGGGCCGCTCCAAGGTGAAGCATCACTACGCAGGACCTGTGAATGACTATGTGGCGCAAGCGGAGCTTCTTGGCAGCAAGGGGGACCTAGTGGAGGACGGGGCGCCCTTGAGCTCTAACTTGCCGGCAGATAAATGGTGATTTAATTTAATCCAATTTCATTTGGTTTAGTCTGGTTTAATGACATTTATTGAGGGATGCAATGGCGATCTAGTGGAGATCGGTATGGAGACGCAGGGGATAGAACCGGCACCGTGATATTTGGGTTTATCATGCTCTAGCTCAACATTGGGTATACCCAAAATGTCAATGTTGAAGGGAAATTATGATAAAACAATGGATTCTGATGGATTTTGTTGGTATTTGGACAAGTCCAAACTCTGGAATTGATTTAGGCGAATATCTAAGATTAAGTGAAAACAAAGTTAAACCGGACTAGTATTTTGAGGGTGCTCTTGGAACCGGGGATTTCTTTCCGGAACACTGGCATACAACTGTGGATGTCTCCACGTTTCAAACATAGACGCGGATGTTAGCCTAGTAAGAAACCAACTTGCGCACCTAGTCAGCGGGACCCCTCCTGTATGTATAACGGTCCACGAGTTTAGTGAAGCCTGCAACGACTTGAGCAATGCCGAAAAGATGTGATCATTGATGATGGTTTGGGTTTATACATGACTGTCCCATGCAAACCTCCATTGATAAGGAATTGTCCAGTTGCCATGTTTGATTGGCAGCGGGTATGAGCAGTATATGACTACCAAGTGTCTTGGAGACAAAGAGGTAACATCCCATGCAAAATGGTGGACAACCCCATGTCGTTACTTGTGGCAATGTGTGCAAAGTCCTGGTGGGCGACTGTTGCTTAGACACCTAGTCGTGAATGGAAGAAACCCTGCACCAGTTAAGAACGGTGGGTTATCATGTTATCCTTTTTATAGGATCGAACAAACCATCCGTTTGGTGGTGCAGGATTTCGCAACCATCCACAGTATCAGTTGGAAAGTACATGCAATCATGGCAAATGATCCGAATAAATGACTACTGTTCATTGAGCATGAAGGAAGACAAACAAATGTTACAGAGTCTGTTGACAATCCAAACCTAGGCCATTCAGAATCAATCTTCTGATCTTGGATCTTGGGTTTCAGATCATTTTGACTAACCATTGCGGGGTACCCCGTTCATGGTGACAAGAGCCAGGGAACCACTAGTTAGATTTGCATCCCAACTGGTATGTTTCCTGCAACCCCATCGATCCCCTTTTCATGGTCTATTAGATATGTTTTTTCAAAAAGATTAAGACCCTGGTTGGTCATCAAAGATGTATTGAACATTCAAAGACTATACCAGCAGGTTTGATAACCCATACTTATTTGGCAACCCGCTTCCATCCGGACAAAAAAACAACAAGGAGTTTGGCGCTGCAAAAGTACGCCAAGATGCCGCCCCTAGGACATAGACCACGAAGCGAGGCGCGCCAACCGCCACAACCGCTGAGTGCGGAGCCATCAACTGGAGGGAACCATGAAATATTCCTCTGTTGATGGGTTCAGGTAGGAGGTTTGTGACCTAAGTGGCTTCTCAATTTCGTATGAAAATCTACTAGGGATGCAACCTGTAGGGATGGGATAAGGGTATTTTTTCATGGCTGGCCAAAGCCAAGAGATGATGATGATGATGATGATGATGATGCCAGGGCTGGTTTTGAAACAATAACTGCATAAATGCTACAGAGGTCAGTTCGGTTGGTTCTTCATGTTTTCTTTGGTGGCGCCTGGAATGTCATAAGTATGGTCCTCTATTTCTTAGGTATCAGCAGAAATGATTTAGCGATCTCATAGCCGACTTAGCCGACCAGCCCACATCCATGAAGGTCAACAAAGAACACTAAAGAACACTATTAATGTCATGGTTCCCACTCAGGTTTAAATCTATTGATAAGCCGTTCATTTTCTTAACTTGTTGTGCACCCAAAAATAGGGCGGCCTATATACTGAAGATGAACGGCAAATCTGTGGTGCCGGGGCTATAGCTTCTGAACTTTCCCATCTGCCGCCTATTGAATTGTTGCCGCACAAGTATCGAATGCGTATAACAGCTGAAACCCAAATGACCCCTCCATTGAATAGTGAATCTTTTATTTTGTGGGTCAAAGCCTTCGAAATACGTGTCATTTGGGTTCCAGGTCTGCAACTAGGTTTGGAGGTTTTGAGGAGGGGTGAAACATGGCCAGAACCTATTATTTCTCAGTTGTAGTATGTTGATTTCTGCCAGTTAAAGACAAAGGGTTCTCCTTCTTCTCCATTCGGAGATCTTGCATAGTCATTAGTTCTGATGGTTTGGCCTCCGTGACCTGTTCATATTCAAAATCAGCGCTTTTGAGTTTCAAGTGTTTTTGTCGTTTGTTTAAATATCATGCATCATGTGTAATTTATCTCCTTTAAAAAAACTAAATCTCCAAAAGATATATTCAATCACTACACTTTCTGGTGATAGACAGCTGCATCTCCATAACTTACATCACCTCTTCAACCACCAACACGTCCAGCACGTCCAGCACGTCCTTTACGCTGTGCACAGACTTGGCGTTGGCGTGCACGACGAGCTCCGGCTGGGTTTCCTGGGAGTCCAGTCATCGGGGTCGGTGGCATGGGATATGGGATATGAAATGGATATGTTGTTTTTTTTTGTTTACTATAATTCATAAAAAAATCATGATAGTTCATGGTGATTTGGGTATCCAATGATGATCTGGTTGGGGGTTCAAGTGTTTATTGCTTTCCACTATAAAACTGATGACGAGCATACGTTCGGGATGGGTTAAACGCACCAGCCAATTCAGAATGTTTGTCATTGTTTGGACCTTCAGCAACTCCAAGCACACACGTGTTTTTTTGAGAACAGCTACGTAAACTCACCCTCAATGATGGTTAGATTAGTCAGGGCAAGCACCTTAACATGGGCTAAGTTCTGGTTTGGAACTTATTGTATTCTGGCTCTTCAATGCAGTAGTTGTCTCATTTTCTGTGTTCTTCCGGGAGGTAGATGGACGGATGGACCTATGGATACAACAGCCTATTTCAGAAGTTGGGATCCCTTGATGGGCAACACATCTGTACACTGTACCCTCTGGTGCACTAACAGTTTGCTATTGAACATGGCCATAGAAATAGTGGATTTTCCCATGAAAAATGGTGATGTTCCATAGTTATGTTAGTTTACCAGAGGGTACACCTAGTATCTAAATTGCTATTTCCAGATCTTATTTTGTGGTTCCACGTTTGTTTTGCGGAGGTGTTCCCGAGAAAGTCAATTGCAACAAAAATCACAACCCCCCAAGTTTTGATAACTATACCGACTATACCCCTTTGGAAATGGTCAAGTGGTTCAATTGGTGGTCTACCATGAAAAATACGCCAATCGATCTTTAAACTATTCTTCAAAAACCGAAACATGAAATCACAATGAAGTACCAAGTGTTCGGTTTGATCCAACAGCTCAATCACATTTAACTTTGTAATACTTTGTATATTTGGTGGCGTTTCATAAAAAACAAACACAGCCAAACACCTCACCCCCTTCCATTGCGTTTTCCATGACACGGCGCCTTCCGCCCGAGGTGGCGGAGGACGACCATCAGTTCAGCAGGGAACCGGAGGCATCTCCCGTCGATGGCTTTCCCGAGACCGAAACCACCAAGGACCATCGTGGTCCGTCGCGTTGCACGACGTGGGCGACGTGGGGACGTGGTCCCGGGGGCCGTTTTGAGTGGTGAAAGTGGAAAGAGATGGGGCACGTTTGGTCCATATAGCTTGCTAGTTGGTATTTTTACCAATGAAAATTGGTGCTTTAACATGGTTTAACATGTTTGGGAGTTCCATGGGAATTTGGGTAACCCTCAATGAGACCATTGTATGATGATTCATATGATTCTCCCATCACATTGTGATGATTCTATGATATGTGTATTGGTCTTAGCTTACTAGCACCAATTGATGCCTTGGATTATCAATAAGTATACCAGCAGCACTTGTTTATTTATTGCGTTTGTATCTATATGATTAATGACAAACCCCATCAATCCCATTATAGATATGAGTGATTTCCGTCCCTGGCGAAGTGGTGCCCTCTAGTTATAAGCTGGTTTAACAACCCATGTGGATAGCTAGTTTTGAACACCAAAACCCCTAGTCAATCTAAGTCTAGTTATAAACTAAGTAAGCTAACTCTCGGGCACAACCTTGTAGATATTTGCAATCTATTGCAATATCATGTTGATCCCTGCTCTCAAGAAAAATCTGCTGAAAAGGACAGAGCAATAGCCCGACCTGTGCGACTCCTCCTACAACGTGTGCGTGCAGCCATCCGGTTTTTATGGGGGAAGATTGGGGAAGATGTCCAGGATGAGGTGAACTTGACCCAGTAATAGTTAATAATGCTTGATGATTGTAAATGGGGGCTTCCTAAAATGGAGGTACCCAAAAATTGATGGTTTATAATGGAAAATCCTATTAAAATGGATGATTTGGGGGTACCCCTATTTTAGGAAACCTCCAAATAATGTTCAAACATAGTCGATACTTGAGTTAATAGTGGTTAAGAATGGTTCTGACTTATGACCCATGTTTGAAAACAGTTACCACAGATTTTAATCACAGGTGTTGGGTTGAACTTTGACTAAGTGAAGTGATGCAAAGTGAATTCAGACATGGGGATGTTTAACCAGCGACAATGGAGAAAGTTCAGGATGTTTGCACTCAAGATTCAAGAGCGTGGATACTACCCACTGAATAGCTATTACTGGGGAAATCATCCTATGTTGGAGGCTTAAACCACAATCTGTCATGTTTGAACCAGCATGATTCTACTCATGGTTGATAACCATGCTTCCTGTTAGACATGATATTTGGGTGGCCCATGTTCAGACACATTCAAAAATCACATATTAGCCGATTGTTTAAAATAAATTTCCAGGGTTCATGTCCATTTTCAGACGCTCAAATCATTAAGTTGGTGAATCTCAACTAATTCCCAGCAATTCCACATCACATCCCCAGAAATTTCCCTGTTCCATGAACCCTCGCTTGAATCGCGCAACGTGCCAGGTGACATGGCGGAGAAATGCCGGAATGACTATCAAAAAGAGCAGAAGGACAAGAGAATAAGGCCATGCCCGCGACGTTTTTTTGGCTGACACCCTGGGATTTGACCATTTGATTTTGTGGGATTTCACAGGATTTTCATGCGATTCCACGCGGATTTCAATGGAGTTCATATTGGTGCGATTTCAAGCTATTCTGGTGAGGTTTCATGAGATTTAATGGAATTATATCGGGACTGACTGGGTTTAAAGGGATTTGAGTTTGCTCAGGTATGTTTGTTGGTGCCCCCTTTTGACTAGTTCGATAGATCCAACATCAATCCAACAGATGGCCTAGGACCCGTCAGATTTTTCAATGATTGCACGGGCCGGTCGTGTTTGGCGGACCCGTCAGTTTATCTTAGTGTTGTTTTCCATGGAAAATGGTCTGGGCATGGTCTGCGCCCATGTTTTGCATCAGACCGCCTTTGGAGCTTTTGGAACTCTCATGAAACTAACCACCTGTCTCTTTTGGTATACCCTCTGGTGATGACTAGCAGTTTGCGAATTGAAAAAACTGTCTTTTTTGTTAGAAGAGTAGATCATGAAACTCAATGAGCCATGGCTTCCATAGCTAATATTTGATGATTAGAGGTGCCAAGTTCTACTCCCAGGATGATTCTTTGGATACTTGCAGCCTGTCACAGTCGATGAACGTTGCACTTTCCACACTGAACTTGAACATCCACTCGCTTCTTGGAGCAGCTTGTATATTTGGGGATTTCTTGGGATTGCATGGACCCAAATTAAACCCAGTCAGTCCCATTAATTCAACTTGAACATCCCAAATTTGATCCTGCATCTTTTGCAGGTCAGGGACCTTCCAATCAGCTGGGGCCTAGGATCAGTGGTGATTGATCACTTTCCGGTTAAATGGGCATACCCTATTCTTCAACACAATCAGCTCATATTTAGTTGGTGATATATCCAAATGAATATGCCAAATGCTGTTCATACAATCCCATCAAATCAGCAAATCTTAGTTATATCCCATGAAATCCTTTGCGTGATGAAGGACAACACTTGGTTCACCCATGAATGGCCAGTCTTTCACGCAGGATGACAAAGCCCTTGCCAACGAAAGTTCCAGTCGGAAGTGCCCAGTGAAGCTGAGGGAAGCCAGTGCGCAGGCAAGGTGGTAACCCCCCTCAGTTGTAAATTGCTTATGACCCCATATAGATATATCCCTTCTATCCCTTATAAATCCTGGTTATTATAGTTATAAACTAACTTAGATAGCATGATAGGTAGTGTCAACCCTGGATTGATCAACCATGGTTTCTTGATGACGGGTACTTCCCAAATAGTAATCTGTTCCGATACTTAAATGGTATCCCTACGGCCAAGGGGTTTATGAATCCAGGGTTGATTGACACTATTGATTTTTGGATGTGCACAACACCATTCTTATTTCTTGTTGCTCTAAATGTTGAAGATATTTGAGATAATGAGGGCATATACCAAGATGTGGTATCGATTGATACTTTGGATGAACTATGATGACGTCACATCGCGACGTCACTGGAATGACGGTTAGTATGTAGGGGTAACTATCCCAAAATGGCCTTCATTCAGGTCCATGAAATTATTTACGTGAATTACTGGATGTGTACAACATGATTGCTATTTGTTTTTGCTCTAAATGGACACAACTGGAGGTAAACTATAACTATTCAAAACATAATCTTATTCCCCACATCTTTGTGTGGGGTTGTTGTTTTTTGTTGTGTACCCGTCGCCCGTCCGCCTCCGTCCGCCCGCCGCTCCTCCNCCACAACTTGACAACACACAACTTGCTCACACACACCTTACTCACACACACCTTACTCACACACAACTTACTCACACACAACTTGACAACACACAACTTGCTCACACACAACTTGCTCACACACAACTTACTCACACACAACTTGACAAC
>BGPT01003787.1:28331-43240 GCA_003297045.1 Symbiodinium sp. clade C Y103
CGAAGTTCTCAGCAAGGGCGATGAACAAGTTCAGGACGAAGTGCCCGCGGCAGCCCAGATTGGGCTCCGCTACCAATATTGATCTAGCCAAAGGGGAACACAAGGGGATATGCCCAAGACACCCGCTAGATCCTCCCACACACGCACGAAGTTGCTGGGATCTCGAAGTACTCTGTTTTCTCTCGCACANATACACATATCCGCACAGACACACACCTCTATCCTACACAGCGTTTGCACACTTCCCCTTCCTCTCTTCTATTGTTGTCATCTGCTCTTTACACCTCTGCTGGTGTGTACTGGAAGAAGTTGACATGTGGGGTTATCCGGNTGCACACTTCCCCTTCCTCTCTTCTATTGTTGTCATCTGCTCTTTACACCTCTGCTGGTGTGTACTGGAAGAAGTTGACATGTGGGGTTATCCGGTCCTTTAATTTTTAGAATCGTTTTTTTTTTTGCAGTGTATAGAAGGGTCGCCATGCTTCAAGACAGGCATGATATGTTTGGCCATGGATTAGAATCACTGGTACCCAAGCTCGCATTACAATAGCTCGTACTTGTCAGCTTGTTGACATTTGTTGACCCTGGAATCATGAAGGTTTCAAGAATGAATAATTACTCAACTCTTTTACCCGGCAGTCCAACATGGCTTGCTCGAAAAGCTTCCATTTAGTTTGATTATGTTCTTAATTAAATGCCCATTTCTAGGCTGTAAAGGGGATTTCTGTGGATTTCCCACTGCCAGCCATGTTTGATTGCCGGAGAAACATTGGTTCATTAGCACAACATAGGCCAGCAGCAACGCGCCCAAGGAAGAAATCTACACCCTCCTGAATCGGGTGTGCAGCTTAGACCGAGCGCATGGGGCTGCGTTGAATCTTCGGGTGCAGTTGGTGTGAAAAAAATGGTATGACATAGTATAACTATCGAGTTATCCACTATTTCGCTATGGGGCATAAAGGGAAAAACAATGAGATAACTAAAGTTATGGGTGCAACACATTTCACCCATGAGTTGGGATATGGGGTCCTGGTAGCTATGGTGAAATAGATTTATGAGTGGAACTGCCCCCACAAGTTGCCATGTATATACTGTACTGACATTTGTATGTTCACATTCTAAGTGGCCAAAGCGCTTCTCTGCAAGAGAAAGCACAGGTATAGTATAGACGTGCTACTTCGATAGTTGATCGAGATTGTTTCTTGGAACCTAGTTTGTTCTTTCTGACAGATCAACAGCAACTATGCATGTTGCTGGTTGATGGCCTTCATGTAGGGCTCCAGGTGATGAAAAAAAAATGCGTTGAAGTGGCTGAATGGTTTCAATCGTCAATGCCCGCTAGCCTAGCTAGGATTTTAAAAAGTCCAAAGAATTAGCACGAAGGTGCTGCCGCATATATATAGTTTTGAGATGTTTTGAGTCGTTATGAGTTGGTGAAGCCACGTAACTATAGTTGGAAATCCCCAGCCAACAGCTTGCCTAGTTGTTTCCACCAACTTTGCAAGCATACGGCACCAACTGGTGTCCAAATTCTTGGAGTCTCCAAGTGGCTTCCCAGCCAAGCTACTCAGCCAAAGTGCACGGGTCGAGGCCTTCACTGCCTACAGGGTGTTCTTCCCAAAGTTTCTGGGCGTCAGCATTTGAATGCTGTGGGATTTATCAACACATAATCAGGGTGAAAGATGCCGACCTCAGAATGACTTCACCATAAATGATCAGAAGTAAGGGACCACACTGACCACACCAAACCGGATTCATTTCGAATCTTGGAGCTGTGATATGATTTCAAAGACAAGTTCATAGCCCAAGCAGCAAACCGTTGATTCCACGAACGTCCCAATACAGTTCACATACCCAGTGATTGACGGGCCTGACCACCGTGGCTCTTGCAAAGTTGAGCGTTTGGGAAGCAATAGAAGATGTCCCCAGCCTATTTGATTGCTTTTTTGTTTGTTTGTGGACCTCCAAAATGAATAAATCAGATTTGATCAGATACCAGTCCAGGCGTTTGGGGCATTTCATACTCTATGCGGGTGATGGTGGTAGTTGACTGTGAGAAACCTCACTTTTCGACTCCTGAAATTTGGTTGAAAACATGTGCAGGACACCTCTATGTAAGATGCAAAAAAAAATACCTTACTTCCAGTGATTCCCACCATGGCAGATCATTTTAATGAAGTTTCTGACATATCATCTGGAAGTACATATGGGATGCATATGTTGATAGTTTTTCTGGCATATACTCTTATTGATCTAGCCAAAGGGGAACACAAGGGGATATGCCCAAGACACCCGCTAGATCCTCCCACACACACGCACGAAGTTTTGCTGGGATCTCGAAGTACTCTGTTTTCTCTCGCACACCTCAGAGCGGTAAGACCGCAGGTAGCATTGCTGTGGCAACAAGGGCGCCCTGATGGAGCCAGACCGCAGGTAGCATTGCTGTGGCAACAAGGGCGCCCTGATGGAGCCAATGCCACAGGTGAGAATGATGTGACATGATGGATGACACCAAGGCTGCATGCGCTTGCATTGACAACTCTGATATTCTATCTGACATGCTTTCTGGCATTCTAGCTGGCACCAATGCGATTCTGACATCTGGCATTTACTGTGAGATTCTTTCTGGTCTCTGTTTGGGTCCATGCGTGCCCACAGTCACGACGAGCTGGCAAAAGGAGGAGGCGGAGGAGGCGGAGGAGGACGAGGACGACGAGAAGGAGTTGCACCTTTGTTAAAATCTAGGAGCCTTCACGTGGCAGGTGAGGACAAACATTCAAAACATGGTGTCCTTTGTGGAGTTTTGCATGTCCCAACGAATTTTCATCAGGTTTCCATCACCTGGCGTTCCGAGGTTGAGCCATGTACTGGATGTGCAATTGAGCCACGAGCAATGGTACGCAGTCACATCCTCGGAATCCTGGTGAGCTTCGACGATGAACATCATCCCACTATGGAGGGAAGATCCGGTACTGTAGGGAGCTACAATCATGGATTACTCTCTGGTAAACTAACATAGCTATGGAAAATCATAATTTTTAGTGGGAAAATCAGTTATAAATGGCAATTTTCAATAGCTATGTTGGTTTACCAGAGGGTATGAATCACCATTTGGATCCATGTTAGTAAAACTATATGTTATGAACCACCCATATGGATTGATGGTTTATACCATCTATGAAAATGGTGCAATTGGGGATGGTGGATCCTATTGTTTTACTCACATTATGTTGTTTTGCCTCTCGTCTTCATGGTGCGATCCAATCGCAAGGGCCTACCGTGTCCTGCCTTACTTAGGTGCGATTTGTGGAGGACCAGTTTGCAGACCAGCTCTTCTGGCGAAGGGCACGGGAGCCTGGCAGAGATGGAGAAAAACAAAAAACATGTCACGTCAGCAACTATGATGTTACCGACAAGTTTTTTGGGTATAGCTGCAAGCCACACAATATTTTTTCCAACTATCAAAACATATTAAGGCAGTGATCATGATGTCATTGGTTGATTTAGAATCTATCCTAGATTGGGATACAGCGACAGCAGCCCAATGGCAAACCCATTGTTTGGAGCAAACCGTTTGTGGCTCACGGCATGAGCAAGACACCGGATCAATGGACCATGGGTCCATGGGTTTCCTCACTGCCCCGCCAGACTAGGCCAAACCGGTGTATTCTTTGGGAAGCCCATTTTCACAAAATTTGACCCATGTGTCATTAAACATGATTTGTCCAGTTGCGATCTGCGGTCTCAAACATAGTTTTTGTTGCAGCAATTGCAGCAATACATGCAGCATAATGTGGTGATATTGTTTTTGCGTTCCCTTCATTGTATGTTGATAAATCATAAGAATCGTTGACAATCGCAACCACCGCACGATACTGAACAATCATGAACAATCATTACCGACAATCAAACATCATAAGAATAATACGAATCATAACATTTTTGTTATAGTCATAAGATGTCATAAGAATCATCAATATGATAAATAAGATGATGCCTCATTACTATGACCATAAGTAATTCTACTTTCAAAGAAAAGTTGAGATGATTGTTATTATCACCAATCTTACATCCTATAAAATCTATAGGAAATCAGATGATCTCATAATACCCTCTGGTCATCAAACATGGCAATTGAAAATCCTCCATTTATAGATGATTTTCCTATTGAAAATCCTCCATTTATAGAGGATTTCCCAGCTTGCCACGTTTGATGACGCCGGAGGGTCATCATAGCAACCACAAGTGGCCGATGATCTCACTCGTAAGGCCGCTGGTGAGAAGATGGGCGTGCCCATCCCTGTGCACCAAGTGGCACTGGCCGTCCCTGAGAGGTGCGCCCTAAAACAAACGGGGCCCGGCAAACGCCGTAGGGCACCAAGATGGAAGATGTAGGAAGCAAACAATCAGTATCTATCAGTATCATGCAAAATACTGGTTCTATTAAAGATATATTCAATAGGTGAGTTCATGGGATCTAAATGGAATTTAATCGGATATGAATGGGATTTAAATGGGATATGAATGGGATTTCAATGGGATGGATGGAGGTTTAGTGGGATATGAATGGAATGGACACTCCGGCAATCAAACGCTAGCAGTGACCCAAAACATCTGTTGGTTGATGATTTGTATGGAGGCTTTTACAATCATCCTTTATAGGCTGTTTAGCCATGAACAAGATTACAGTAGGATACAATCGATAAATGATGGTTGGTTGAGGACTAGTTCTCGGAACATACTACCATCCATTGTGGGAAACATGTTGCTTTAGTTATGCAGAAAAAAATATAGCCACTAAAGAACAGAAAACTAGCGTCTAATACCATACTTAGATGCTCTAGACTCTAGACTTGAAAAAACTTGGACATCCGAAAATTAGTCCAATTGCCCGTTCATATTAAAACTCCCCCAGAAGCTATGCTGGATGTAGGGGGTGAAATCACCTATTTGTACCATGAGGATGTAGCACATATGAAGTGGGGATGGGATAAGGCATGTAGAAAACAATTAAGCAGTTTTTCCAAAAACGAATTTATTCAAAATCTGTGTTTGAACCTAGACCAGGTCCACAAGACAGATGTATGACATCAATTGCAGTACATTCTTAATATGGTAGTATGCCTTCAGAGTCCTTTCTTTCCTTGTGAGCTCAGCAATGTTTGGCAAGCGACTTTGTCTTAATGGGTTTTGATATGCTTTAGCTCCCAAATGTTCCATGGAATATGTTTTCAACATCAACCCCAAACATGAAAGATAGGTAAACCCTATATATATATATATATACCCAGCTTCAATATTGCTGGATATATTGATGTATAGTACGAACCGATGTTGCTATATACTTGGAGGCTCCTATGCAGGATCATCCCCGGGCTAGACCCAGGCCCAGTGGCAGCTTGTCATGTTTAGGGCCCAATAAACAAAATCCCCCAAGAAAAGGCATGTTTTATTGTCAATAAGCCCCGGATTGGACCTCATTCATTTCGGTTTTCATGGATACATTGCTAAAAAGATGCCCATTCTGATCCATCCAAGTTTGAGAAACACCCAAAGAAGTCTGGTTGAGTCCCTGAAAGCGGGTTGTCCCATTGATACCTTCATGATCAGCCACACTGGCTAGCGATTCTGCGCGATTTCTGCAGGCCAGCCATGGCCAAAAAGCCTGGAATCCCAGGGAATGCAGAAGGGGCTGACATAGAAACAATATGGGATTGACCAGCCAATATATCGAAATATATATATATAATATTTGATATACTATATATGCCACATCATGAAGATTTCAGGAGAATTCAAAAGGATTAACGGTATATAATTACCCATAACCAGAAAGATTTTGGCGTGTCTGAACATGGTGTATAAGCATAAATACAATATGTTTGTGTTTAAAATGTTTTATCGCAATTTCACTTTGCGGAAGCACATTTTTGATGACTGGATTTGGCGTCGAATGAAAATGGTGTTTCAATGATATTTACACATGTAGCTTCTTCACCAATGAAGTAGCTAAAACCGAGGATGCAACAAATCAGTGAGGTATATAATATATCAACGATAAAGTTGTTGTTGGTCCTCTGAGCTAGCATCCAGGGTTGAGAAATTGGGTACAAGGGCTACAACGAGCTCACAATTCTGATGACTGATCTGGATAAATTAAAAAATCACCTCACTACGACCTCAGTGCGATAGTCAGGAGCGGAAACTATTCCCAAATTGCTGGAGTTCAGGTGGGTGAATTATGCTGATTCCTTACCAACTCTTTACTGCAAGTATTGTCCTTTTTTTTGTGGGAAGAATCAGCAATGCCAAAGTACGAACAAAAGGAAGCACCAGCATTCCCAGTATCTTAAGGTTTCTTTCTGTCAACGTACTTCACTCCAGATTATTTCCATGGCATACCCTCTGGTAAACCAACATAACTATGGAAAATCACCATGTTTCATGGGGAAAAAAACACTATTTCTATGGCCATTTTCAATAGCAAACTGTTAGTTTCCCATGGCATAGTGGCCATGCAGTTGCAATTGGTGTCCCTACGACCTCAGGCCACCCATGGAACCTCCGCCCAGGCGATGGGGGGTTCGGTTTCTACCCCCCAGGCTTCATCTCAGTGGTGAGATATGCTCCAGTCATATGGATTGTGTCTATAGATATGTCACTAAATATATGTCTGTAGCAGATATAGATATATGTTGAAATGCCTTTTTTGGCCTTATAAGCCGTGGAAAAAAAAATGGACATAATGGACATATCTTCCATTCATATGGATTGTCGGGCCATGAGGATCCGAGCATTGGGTCGAACTCCACGGACCCGAGGTGAAAGAGACGATCCTTAAGGGATTTCCATGCAATGTGGGGCCCCCTTAGTGACCCTAGTGATGCCCTATGAATATCTAGGAATATTATAGTGATAAGTCTGAAGTATCATAAACCATAGTGAAATTGGAGTTGTAAGCCAACTTGGCTATCGTTTGGGGGCCCCACTTTGTGTAGAAGTCCCCAAAATAGAGATCAGCCGTTGCCCCAAGTATCCAGATCTTTGATCACCAGTCGGACATGTCGGATTTTGGTTCCATGTTTTTCCAAGTTTAGATTGGCTGGGGATCCAAAACCTTTTTTTTCTGCGGTAGAAAAACTAAGCCCCAAAGATGTAGCAGTGTCTTGGATTATTTTGGATTGTAAATGATGGTAATATTGTTATGTACTCATTATGTAATATCATCATGTATTGTTGTTTCACCCATTCACTTGTATTTATCTATGACCATGGATGAACTTATGTACATCGACTTAAGGAATTTTCCACGTAACCTCGCTCTTCGCAGGAAACGTTCGCGATCACCCAGGAGGTGGCTGTGTCTGAAAATGGGGGTATATCCACCAAAAATAGCCATTGATTGGTGAACATGATAAACCAACAGTTTTTTGGGTATCATATTTCCAGACAAACCCAGGTATGAAGCAAACCAAAAATGGATTGGTGACCAAAAAATCGAGCCTTTGCGAAGATCTATGGACTGGTTATTGTTTGTACTATTGAACCCTTTCGGTACCCCAATCAACACCAGTGCCCATAGAAGCAAAGGTTTGAATCTTCAAGACTCTGGACAACATCTAGATAGGGTTCTTATTGGGCGTGAACGAACCGGTACGGCTGTTGAGTGTTTCCATTTGCAACATGCTCAGTGTTGTAGGGTGGCAGACAAGTCGATGGCATGTTTGACAACCATCATTGGTTTTTGATCTCAGCAAAACATTATACAACATGTATCCACATGTCTCATAATTGCCCCTTCAGCTTGCTCGTTGTAATGCTGTACTTCATGCTAGGCTCCCGAATTTGAAAGGCCGGAGACTTGTGCATTTAGACACGGGACCGTCCACGCATTCATATAGTGTTTACGTACCCGCATGCTCCTCTATGGTTCCAGTACCTGGATTGTTTCGGAAGTATCATCACATTCCACGGTATGAATCCTACATACAGCTGATTGATGGTATGCGTCATTTTCGACTTGGTTTGGGAGGATGATACCCATTGAAAAACACGGTTTTTGGGGTTGAAACCAACAGTTCTGGCCCGAAACACCACTTATATCAGTCAGTTACAACCCCATTTATGTGCTGATTACTGCATTGATTATCAATTATAAATAGATATATATGTATATAACTTATAACCATTTAAAACAGGAAACCCCCAAACAGCCTTGAACTGCACCAACCAGCGCCGAAGATTTCCCCTCCACTCTTCATGCCTCGCAGAAAGCCGCAATTCGAGCTGTTAAGAGTTCCGGTCGAATCTCAGTTGCAGAAAACTGCTGGTGCTTTTCAGGAACAACCAGTCAATCGGGAATATACACAGCAGAAATGGGACACAAATCAACAAAGACATGTTTTATCTTAGATTGTACTATTGTACTGTATATCATATTGTATATCAGATTGTATATCATATAGATATTGTCCATATGTGATGACAAAGAAATGTCTTTCAATTGTCGACCCTACATGAATGGGATGACGACTTTTTCCAGGGGTTGATACCAAGACTTCAAGAGGGTTTCACCGTCTCCAAAGTGATCCTTTGCATGGAAACTCATCCTAAAGAGGTTTTGATCAGTTTATGCTTGGTAGTTTGCCCAGATGTTTTTGGAGTAGATCGTAGCCGTGAGTTTCTTGAGGTGTTAACAGTTTCAGGTTCCGATGGTGGAATACTGGTTTCAGGAGTTTGGGATCGTTTTGGCATCGGGATGTCATTATACAACATTGGCCAAGCCTCATTGGCCTCAAGCCTCATGATCTCAGAGTCTTTACTCAGTTCAAAACTGGCATTCGCAGTAGCAGCTTGTTCTGAGACCACTTGGATTCAGTTCCCCCATGACTCAGCACGGTGGGCGACTGAGGATGAGGTGGAGTTCTCACAAGACAGTGGCTTTGCAGCATCAGGTTGACTTATTGAAGGTCTGGGTTCAGCACCATTGGCCTCCAAAATTGGGTGGTTCAATCAGGCAAAACGGCACATTTCTCCAGATTGATCAGTACTTTGTTCTTAATCTCTTAGAGCCACGCCCAAGACCATCTGTGTAGACATGACAGATTTTCCCATTTTTTTCCCGAGTCACCCAGTTATGCAAGCGCAAAAAGCATGGCAGACATTGATGACAGCGGAGGATAACATCATGACATAAACGTATTTTCAGATGCGACCCTATGTTTGTTGTGGGTTGGTTCACTTTAGGGTTCGAGTTGCTGGGCAATGACCCTGGTCGTTTTCGTGTGCGGTTGTGGCATTTATCACAGGCAAAGCCTCTTATGGCTATGCATCTCTTCCTAACTGGGATTCTGGGAAAATTACCCATTCTTCTCAACCATGTGCGCGATGGGCAAAACTTGAGAGAATAACTACTCTGGCCCCCACTTGCTTGCACTTGTCTAGATGCCTTGTGTATCCTTGTGCAAAAATAGAATCTAGTATTAGTGGTTGAATATGATATTTGTTTGCCTCAAGTTGCTACTGGTTCCTCCTATAGCTATGGTTGCCTCTACAGGCTTGCCTGATCTTGTCTTGAAATATGGTTCAGTGCCCCCTACATAGCCCTTTATCATGTTTGTTTCTCCTGTAGATTTCAGCCCACCCCCAACCAGTGATGGCTGAATCCCAATTTCCGATTTTTAGATATACAGTACTAAAGATCTTTATCATCATACAATGTGGGGCCCCCTAGATAGCAATAACTATGGTTTATGATACTTGTAACTATAGTTCATGGGATTTATAAACTGATTTATAACTGGGGTGGCCCACATTGGTCCATGTTGTTGTTTTCCCGCTACAAGGTGCAATTCTGGAAGGTTCAAAGCCTACTGTGGATGGTTGGGAAATCCTGCGCCAGTTGATGGGCAAGATCCCATGATCATCCTATTGTTTGCTGTGTTTCATATAGGAATCCTACTAGTTAGCCTGCCTGCTGCGGGATTTCGCAATCTAACCATATATTGACCATTTTGGGAGTTTCTATTAACCATATATTCAGTATATTGATCATAAATTGACCATATATTAACAAGATCCCTATTCTCCCGGCCGCACTTTGGCTTTTTCCTGACCTCAGGTATCGGGCGGCGCTTCACCTGTGGACGTTTGCTGCAGAGCACGGTGGCGGAGCTACGCTGTGGCGAGGTGCGTCATTGGGAGATGATTCATGGGGATTAATGGGACAATATCGTGGTATGATGGATATATTGTCCCATTAATCTATATAGTTACATTTAATGGTAATATATTATCCCACTATATAGTATTAATGGGGATTAACTGGGACAATAAAATGGATATTCTGGGCAAATTGTAACCACCTCATTGCGAACTGACTGGAGTGGTGGGAGTTGGATGGTGGTAACTATCCCCAATTTGCCGAACTATTTAGGTTGGTGAATGATTCGAATTCAGCCAGATTACTATCATGGCAATTCCCAGCATTCTTTTAGTTCGTTGGGCATTGTTTGGGGATCGTGGGATTGAACATGAAAAATGCTTGATGGTGATTTATGATGATTTATGGTGATGTCATGATTTATGGCAACTGTTTTGGATAATTCAGAAATAATGGAATTAATCATGAAAAACATGAGAGATGGTGGTGCTCCAGTTTGTTTGCTCAGTTACTTTGGAACTAGATAATTTTAAGTGTTGGGTTTACTACGATGATTACTGTATAGCTATAGTGAGATGGGTCTATGAACCAATGGGTATATGGTGGAAATGAACCTTGAATTTGAATACACACCTATATATTAAAAGTGTTCACGACCCCTGATGGTTGATGATTAATTTGGGGGTTGCACTGACCAACTTGTATATATTTGGAAATATTAGAATCTATTACAGTATGAGAACCCTGAGGCCTTTGGAGCAGGTTTTGCGCATGTAATTTAGAACCCTGTTTCTTGCAAACTACCGGTGAGCCCCAGTGAGCCAATGGTTGAAGCAATTTTCCAGTTTCAACATCCTGTTACAGACCTTGGTTTATGACAATGTGGCCGAACCAATGCCATTTGGCAAAACAACGGAGAGGAAAATAATTTGGAAAATATAGAACCATGTCGCATTATCAGTTCAGTTTGGATCTTGAGATCTTGTCTCCATACTTCTGGCTGGGGGAACACGTGGATTCAGCTAAGCTTTGTGACGGGTTAGCTCTAGCTTCACCTTTGCATTCACCGCAACTATGCATGACTGATTGATTTGTTCTATGCACGCTTGCTTCTTTAGCTGTCACCCTGAAATGCGTGTGCATTTGCTCGGGATTTGTGTGCTTTCTCACTCTGGGGCACGCCAGACCCCACCCTGAAGCGAGCTTGCCAGCTCTCTGGGCTCCGGCTCTCCAGGGAGCGCCGGACCCGAACCTTATGCTAGATAAGAGGCCAGATCATACATGTCAGATAGACAATCTCAGAAGATTTTATTTATTTAATTGCCTACGGCAAGCCCGCCGGCCATGGGCAATTGGCAGTCTTTTCTTGCGACTTCTGGGACTTGGGTATTGAGCAGATTGCATTGAGCANCAGTAGTAGCAGTAGCAGTAGCAGGAGCAAGAGCAGGAGCAGGAGCAGGAGCAGGAGCAGTAGTAGTAGTAGTAATAGTAGTAGTAGTAGTAGTAGTAGTAGTAGTAGTAGTATAGTAGAAGTAGAAGTAGTAGTAGTAGTAGTAGTAGTAGCAGTAGTAGTAGCAGTAGTAGTAGTAGTAGTCGTAGTAGTAGTAGTAATAGTAGTAGTAGTAGTAGTAGTAGTAGCAGTAGTAGTAGTAGTAGTAGTAATAGTAGTAGTAGTAGTAGTAGCATTAGTACTAGTACTAGTATTGGTACTAGTACTAGTAGGACTAGGGCTAGTACTAGTATTGGTACTAGTACTAGTAGGACTAGGGCTAGTACTAGTATTAGTAGTAGCAGTAGTAATAGGAAGAGTAGTACTTGTAGTAGTCGTAGTCGTTAGTCGTAGTAGTAGTAGTAGTAGCAGCAGCAGTAGTAGTAGTAGTAGTAGTAGTAGTAATAGTACTAGTATTAGTAGTAGAGTAGTAGTAGGAATAGTAATAGTACTAGTATTAGTACTAGTNGGGGGGAGGGGGGGGGGGGGGGGGGGGGCCGGCGGATTAGACAGCATGCCAAACCGAATGTCGTGAAGAATGCCGGATAGAATGTCCAAATATGCGTGACAAAATGTCAGAAGGAACGTCAGAACATATTCCAGAGAGAATGCCACAAAAAAAAAACACAGACGAGATCAAATGCTAGAAAAAATGCCAGATCAAGTGCCAGAATATATGTCAGACAGGATGTCAAAATATTTTGTCGGATAGAATGTCAGAATATTTATATGTCATGTAGGATAAATGCCACGCTAGGGATCACATGAAGTAGAAGAACTGATTGCTTCGCCGCTTTTAATGTTGTTGTATCATTGTTGTCATTATTGTTGCTGGGTCACTTTTTGTGTGTGTGTGTGTCTTTTGAATGTTTGTTTTTTTGGTATATTTGATATGTGGTCAATAGAAGCCTTACTTTCCATCTGATGACAATCCTCTAGCATACTTAGGGGTGATCACAGCTAGTAGAATAGGGAATACCCATATTATACCCCACGTACGTTTGAAATTATATGAACATCACCAATGAAATAATGTTTGTCTGAAGATACGGGATACCCCCAAATGGCCATTTAAATGCGGAAAATGAAGATAAACCGTTGGAATTGGAGGTACCCTATTTTCAGACTAACCCATATGGGTTGTAGACAGGTTATGTTCACCACTTCCGCACCTTCAACTTGTCCTGTTCTGTTGACCCCGTGCCTTGCCGCAGTTGGATCAGCTGGACATCAAGCAGAATCCCTTCATGCGCGCCTGCCCAGTAGTGCTGGTCTATGCAGCCATTAAAAATCCCTGGTTGATTGGTTACTATAGGGACTTATCTACCTAATTTACTGGTGATATCTAGTGATTATGATAATCCGCAGTAGGGAAACCTATCAACCAACTACCAATAGGTTTTTGGTTCTTCTTTCACTGCGAACTGGGTCTATGATTCTAGTGGTGTCTCGGTGTCTCTGAAAATTGTGAGTGCATCTAATGGGAAATACAAGCAACCATATCACCTTTGAGTGTGCCTGAAAAAAGGGCATACCGCAAATAAGAATGTTTGGAGGGAAAATGATGATAAACAAGTGGATTTAGTTGTACCATGTTGTACCGTATTTTCAGACAAACCAGCAACATGGGTTGGACCTATGAAGGACAACATAGCTGAGGGGCATCCCATTGCAGGATTGGTTCTGTGATAGGCGACCTCAGATGCCCATCTCACCTTGCATCATGACAGTAAAGAAAGCATCTCAACACTGTCTTGGATTTTGATTTGGGTTTGTTTTATATGTAATTTAAATACATGTCTGACAGTTGTGTTAGATCGACAGCACTGGAAGAAGACAGACCTGAGTAGATGTTCCAAAATTGTCAGGTATCGCAATTCATATGAACGAAATTCTTACATTGTTCCTGTGAAGATTACAATTATTACTGTTCTTTGATGTCCCAAAGTTGCCTTCCTGTAATTTGTCTATCACGATGCCAACCAGAGGCCCAGGAGCCAAAACAAATGCATGACCTGGTGGTTGGAGGTAGAGGACCCAAACAACCACTTAGGTCCTGTTTAGATTGATTTATCGTGTTTCAAAATGGCTATGAAGTCAAAACCCCGGAACCCCTAGGTACCCTAAGATAGCTCGCTCATGGATGTTTATCCCCCAAATATGGTAAGAATGGGGGTTTTACCCATCCCCAAATATCGCAACTTAAAAATAATAATAAACATATATGTTTTAACCGAAAGAAAAACTGAGGGACAGTGGACATGTACCCATGGATAATCCATTTAACATAGATTCCATGCGCTCCCTCGCCCAGGAAACTCCTTGCTCTGAGGATCGACGATCGCATCATCAGTGGGTCTCTCAGGCTTGAGACTGCCTCGATACGTCATCAGTGGTCTTTCCACAAGCCTTGCGTACGCTTGCGTGTGTTTGTCTGCCATGTACATGTTTCCCTTGCAAATTTCTTTCGTCCTTTTCAGATCGACCATACATAGACTTAGACCTTACATGGACCTGAGCAGCTCTAGGTCACCCTTGTTGTTCATATCCACCTTTCCAGACCAACACAGGCTGGATTATCGTGGGATAGCATACCATAGCATACCCCAGTTGTTCAAAACTTACCAACTTGATATTGAGTTATATCATTTTTATCTCATCAAGCACATTGTAGGTTGCATTTCCGTTCATAACTGTTTTTCACTGGTACCACTATGAATAGTGTACATACATCCTACTTACTATGTGCTTATGGCTCAAGAAAAACAGTGTGAGAAACTTGTGTTATCGTGGGAAACTTGTGTTATCGTGGTTGATTCACCTGTAAAACAGGTTATCAGCCGTAAGCTCACTTTCTCTCTTTTGTAGGAATGTCTGCCCCCACTGGTGCTTCCCCAGTGGGCAACGGGTCGTCCTCCTCAGACGCAGCCATGGCACATCCCGTGACACTTCCTATTGCAAATAGTCCGTTTTCGGTTGATATCAGCACCCCGCCTTCATCCGACAAGTCTAGGAGTCTTAGGGAACGAAGATCACTGCCACCGTTGCAGAACGCAGTTGTGCCTTCTCACGCCGGCTTCAATCACCGTGGTTTTGTTCCCGAAGCTNATGAATGTGACCAATCACTTTCAAGAGAACGTTCATGTTGATCATCCTCAAGTGAATTTCGTCAATCAAAGCGTGCATTTGCATTCACAAGACCCCGCAATGACAAGCCTTGTGGAAGCAACGGCCGAGATCCGCCACCGTGAGATTTTG
>BGPT01003788.1:10819-21773 GCA_003297045.1 Symbiodinium sp. clade C Y103
TTTCTTCGTTTAGCATACCTTGGGAAGAAGTCTTAGCAGCGTTCGCGCCACAGGCATATACTCGCACGCCATGGACCACGTTGCCACATCCTCCAGAAGTCATGCGAACAATTGTCAAGATCACTGTGAAAGGCATGCTTCGCAATGAAAGCATAGACTGGGTGGCAGGCGCGCGGATCCGACCATGGGTGGTCGTTGCATTATTACATCACCTGNAAGATCACTGTGAAAGGCATGCTTCGCAATGAAAGCATAGACTGGGTGGCAGGCGCGCGGATCCGACCATGGGTGGTCGTTGCATTATTACATCACCTGATTGACTTGCAACATCCCATGTGTGACACTCATACCTCACAGGAAAAAGCTAAAGAAGAAGTCAAACAGCGTGTCACAGTGATCTATGGGACGGAAGAGACCGTGCCACTGGTAGAAGCCGTGGCCGAAGACGTGCCAGCAGCCGCACCAACGGCATCGAGTCAAAACGTGCCCAAAGCATACGCATCCAAGCGCTCGCGCTTGCAGCCGGCGGCGCCGAGGCAAAACCCACATACCAGGTCTCAGGGTAGCGGTCTCGCTTCACCACCCGTTGAAGCCGCAGATCGCAATGCACAGCATCCACCGGCAGCCTCCGACAGTGCCAGTCACGACCAAAGCAGCGTCCATGACATCCACGCTGGCGCCATAGCAGCCGAGATGGGCCGAAGCCAAATTCCCAACCGAATTTCGAAGAAGAAAGATCAAAGCACCCCGCCAATAGCAGAGATACCGCACACCACACCACTCCAGCCTTCGAGTGTGACGCCATACCATGCCCAGAGCATCGCTCAGGGTGCCCACCGCGTTGCANCACTCATGCCAGTGCAGGCCATCCAAGCAACACCTCAGAAGCATGCCACGCCAGAAACTGCAGCGCTGACAACCTTCGATGGCCAAGCCTTCACCTGGGACACCCGGCCAAACATCATGTCCCAAGACGATGCAGGTTCCGACTGGAGAGACCCAGACCTACAAATGTTACACGATCTAAGCAGCGCAACCGACCAAGTAACGGTCGAAACAGGTCATTCTTTTTGGGACCAATGGCAAAACGATTTTCTTCCATGGGCATTCCCTTTCAGCCTTCCAGCACCTGTCAGTGGCCCCGACTTTCCCCACAAAACCAGACCTCGACGCCCAGAACATGCGCCAAAACTACATCCCCTGGCGCACTTGAAGTTGTTGGCCGGCCGTGTTGAAAGCTCCATTCGTAACTCATGGGATTTTGTGCCAGGTGTGCGAAGGTTGACNGTGGGATGGATCACTCTGGCGAAAAACACAGGGCCAGAGACATGGCGTGCAAGCAGCCCCTGCTGCCGCATGGGTGGAAGCGGCGAAAGGACTCTACAACAAGTTGCGCAGTGGCACGTACTTAGCAGCGAGTGGTCAATACAAGCCAATACAGTTTGACACCAGAAAACTGCCCTACGCCAAAGGCTTAACGTCGGAAGAACACCAACTCTTCCAAGACGTTCGTAGCATGCAACGCAACATGCCTGGCACCNCCAAAGGCTTAACGTCGGAAGAACACCAACTCTTCCAAGACGTTCGTAGCATGCAACGCAACATGCCTGGCACCATCGAATCTCGCCGTCGCATCGGCCGGTTTCTGTTTGGGGCTAGAGTGGAGCTCGGAGAACCCCTCTTCGTGACAATATCGCCCACTACACGCCATAATGCAGTATGCATCAAATTCAGCCGGTACCGAAAGGCAGACCCAGGAAGCACGACTTTCGGCGAGCGAACGTGCCCGGACTTGTGGGAATCAGCAGAAGCCTTCGTGTCTGTGCCCCCTTATGACACTCGCCGGCAACTGACAGCCAGAGACCCATGGGCCGTGGTGTTAAGCTTCCAAACCATTGTGCGGTGCATCTTTGCAAAGNGCCCCCTTATGACACTCGCCGGCAACTGACAGCCAGAGACCCATGGGCCGTGGTGTTAAGCTTCCAAACCATTGTGCGGTGCATCTTTGCAAAGCTGCTCGGCATCCGAATGTGTTTTCGATGTCCTAAGTGTACCTGTAGAGATGCCACCGGCAACGGTTGCCATGTCAGCGGGGGACTGTTGGGCCTAGTCCGCGGCCTCTGTGGTGCCATCGAATACCAAGCAAATTCCACGCCACACTTCCACTGCAACGTTTACATTGCATCCGTTTGGCAGCAACCGCTCAGTGATCTGGCCCAAAAACTAAACAACCAAACAATAGATTTCCAAGACTCACTTGGACACATCCGGAAACTCATCCTGACTACCCAGCCCACGCTGGAAAGCAAGACGAACTGGAGGCGGCCTGGGGCGACAACAACTGCCACGGANCTCACTTGGACACATCCGGAAACTCATCCTGACTACCCAGCCCACGCTGGAAAGCAAGACGAACTGGAGGCGGCCTGGGGCGACAACAACTGCCACGGACAGCAGGATTTTCTTTGCCACTGGCCACATTTCATCAAAAACGATCACACAAAAAGCCCTTGGTTGCACGAAGTGGCCGCTGCAGACGCGGTGCAAGACGCCCGCACTTTCATTCAAACATACCGGCGGGTCGCACANAAACGATCACACAAAAAGCCCTTGGTTGCACGAAGTGGCCGCTGCAGACGCGGTGCAAGACGCCCGCACTTTCATTCAAACATACCGGCGGGTCGCACAAAGCAAAGTAAGCCACCAGCAGATCCACTGGCATCCGTATAACATCGTCCAAAAGTGTAGATTACCCATCACAGCCTGCCGCAAAAAGAATGCCCCCAACAAATGCAAACATAGCTTTCCAAAAGTGCAAAACGATCGCTGTCGAGTCATATGCCGCGGCAATGCCCGGAAATTTGGGTTGAGTACTGCCGGCCGTAGAAATGCATTGGGCACAATCTTGGACAAGAGAGAAGATCCTTGGCTATCGGGCACCATGTATGCTTTTACACTCATGTTGTTTGGTAACTCGCACACTGCAGTCAACTTTCGAGTTCCTCTGTCTGCGACCTCCCATGACGCAGACTGTGCTCGTGGTTGTCTTGCACACAATTTGCTCCCGAAGCTGCAGCGAGCCATGGCACAGGCCGCGNCTACTTCACGGGCTACTTACAGAAGCCTCAGCCATTGGGCCGCAAAGAGTTGCAGCAGGCAGCCAAACAATTACAGTTCTTGGAAACCGCTGCCGCAGACGATCCAGCTGCCCAGTATCGGAAAGTTGCACATCGAGTGTTTGGTGACCTATAGAGTTCCGCTGTTCGGCCCGGCCCACAACCGAAGAATTCATGCTGGCCGGTTTCGCCGCCACCTCGGAACCCACCGCGGCAGAGTGCGTGCGCAGTTTCCCGGTAGTGCCCTTTGTCGGCATCGACTGGCTAACCATTTTGGATACCCGCACAGAAACCCGCCAAAGAGTTAAACCTAATAACCCTCATAGTTCCACTGTCAAATTTTCCGAAGTCTATGGTTGGAGAGGGACGGACCCAAGAGTATGGTTTTTATCGCCATGGGAGTTCGTGAAATGGTGGACCGTGAAAAAACTGCAACCGCCCCATGGAGACATTGCCGAGTCCGACACAGGACTAAGCGTTTGTGTCAAGGGCGCAGGCAAAACGAAGAAACCTCCTGATGGTTGGAAATTTGGACGCGATTTTGTCTGGAAGGATCCGCTGCCCGTCGCCCGGCAGGCGACCGTTCTTCGCCTGCCCACGAATCGCCACTGTCGAGCAGCTGCAGACCATTATCTGGAACGACGCCGCGAACCGTCTATTCCATACCCAACAGCTTGCCCATTGCCGAAACCCGATATGGCAAAAGAAGCCCAGGCCAAGCTCTCAAATGTATACCTCCGGCCATGGACTTTAGACCTCCGAAATTCTACATTACACGTACCTCATATAGCGGCCTTGGACCTGCCGTTCAGTGTTCGAAGTGTTCATCGCAGCACCCGTATTCGAACCAAGAGCGCAGCAGGCGAAAGAAACCACCATGTGGCCTGGAAGGAATACGTCACCAACCACGTTGTCTCAGAGCATGCCGCCAAAACAATTCGAAATTTCATGGCAGCCACCGAGTGCGATCCCGAGGAGGCGGACGCAATANCAACCACGTTGTCTCAGAGCATGCCGCCAAAACAATTCGAAATTTCATGGCAGCCACCGAGTGCGATCCCGAGGAGGCGGACGCAATAGAGCCGCCGTCTAACCGAGAAAAGCTCGAGGTGGACACCTCGTGGGTCAGCAACGAGATCATTGATCAGCTCATCACAGGAGTCGGCTTTGAATATTCGAAACGCTCCAAAGCAGCGGTCCATGAAATTNGTCAGCAACGAGATCATTGATCAGCTCATCACAGGAGTCGGCTTTGAATATTCGAAACGCTCCAAAGCAGCGGTCCATGAAATTATCGAAGAATGGAAACTTGACGCAGAAAACACCACCTTGCCACTGAAACCCGTCAACACAGGCATCGCCAATCTCAAGCCAGATCCCAGCGAGAGCATCGCTCACGCACAGACGCCGTCACCGCCAGATGAGTTTTTGACCTGGACCTATGGAACCTTGACGCCGGAATCTGCGGATGCATGGCTGACAAAGTTGAAAAGTGCAGACAACAACTGTGAGCCCACCGCTGAACAACTCAACTTCTTGCGCGCCGTCATCCGACGCTGTCTGCAAGAGGCACAAGAAGAGCGTGCAGGAACGGCCAGAACCGAGCCGCTGCGTGCAATTTTCCATGGAGTGCCGGGGGCAGGCAAAAGCCAAACCCTCAAGTNTCAATGGGAACATCAACAACAATTCGTATTCTTGGCCCCGCAGAACACACAGGCGGCACTCATCGGCGGCGTGACACTGCATGCGTTCGCCAACATTCGAGTCCGAGCCAAGAAAACCTCCCCAAGCAGCACCCACACCACGGACCAATTTGTCAAGTATCAACGGTTGCGGTGGCTGTTAGTGGATGAGTCTTCGACCGTCGGTCTGGAAGTCCTCGGCACCGTCGAGAAAAAACTCCAACAATCAATTCGAGACAAAGACACTTGGAAACTACGGCCCGGAGGCGAAAAGAGACCCTTCGCAGGCATGAACGTAATCTTAACTGGCGACCTGTGGCAGTTCCCGCCCGTGAAAGCCACCGCCATTTTCCAAAACCCTTTTGTAGCAAGTGGAAGCTTTCAAGTTGCAGCTCTGCAGAAATTGTTTTGGACACATGGCGCAGAAGCTACGCAACACTTATTTGAATTAACAAAAGAACAGCGTTGTGAAGATCCATGGCTCAGTGTCGTCCTCAAACATGCACGCCACGGAAGCATGACTCAAGAAATATGGTCTTTTTTGCATGGCTTTCCGACCTTGCACGCTGGCTCCTGGAACTTCAAAACCCAGACGGTCGAGTGCGGCCAGGAAACTTGCGCCGCCCTCCATTTGCAAAGTGCGGCCGTGCAGAAGCAAGTGCTTGAATGCAATCAGTGTCAAGCCGAACGCCAGCGTAGGTGCCTTGTCGGTAAAGATCAGAAAAGCCCAAAGTTTCTCAACAATCCTTTTGTGCATGGACTGAATGCTGCGAAATACATTGCCGCCAACCTTCGTGCCCGCCAAGTGGCAGCCACCCGGAGGGAAAGACTGTTATGGATTGTGGCACAAGATACACCCCTGTTTCACGTCGAACCTGCCGAATTACCAGCCCGGCGGGAGAATTGGTTACAACGCCATGACCAAGCAACTGGTGGTGTCGTAGGTTTGTTGCCTCTGCTGCAGAACATGCCCGTCAGGATTACGCAGACTTTGCCAGAACTCAAAGCCTTCGGCTTGTTCAAAAATACCCGGGGCACACTTTGGAATTGGACGNGCTACATGACCTCGACGCAGAAGCAGTGTCGCAGAACGACGCAGGGAACATCGTCCTTCAAAAAATGCCTTTAGCCCTTTATGTCCATGTCCCCGGGCACGTGTGGCAACAAAATGAACAACTACCACCAGGAGTTGCCCGCTTAGAAGCAGTGACGCAAACATGGTCCTTGGAGAGCAACGGTAAAGCCACAGTGTCTCGACGAGGTTTCCCGCTGGCCTGCGATTTCGCAGGGACAGCGCATTCCTTCATGTGCGCAACCCTTCAAGCATGCACACTTGATCTCGGCAACTGGGACTCCACCGCGTCCCGGGAAGCCCAACTCAGCGGCTACATGTGCCTGTCCCGGGTCANAGAAAAGCAGAAGATTTGTGTATAGCCCAACCCTTTTCCCCCAATTTGTTCACCAATGGGGAATTGATAGGCCCACACACGTTTCTAGAAGTTCATCGCTGCAAACTCACACCAGAACAAGCCAAAGCCAGGTTCAGTCAAGACAAACCGAGTAAGAAAAAAAACCGTGACATCATGTTGTTTTGCCGCGGCTGCAGCCCACAGCCAGATCAACAAGAGAAGTTACTGCCGCTGCGAGAATTTGTTACCGCATGGGACCAGGACGAANATGTTGTTTTGCCGCGGCTGCAGCCCACAGCCAGATCAACAAGAGAAGTTACTGCCGCTGCGAGAATTTGTTACCGCATGGGACCAGGACGAATGGTACCAAGTCTTATCCCAGGGTATGTGTCGCCTATGCCTCCAATNCATGGGACCAGGACGAATGGTACCAAGTCTTATCCCAGGGTATGTGTCGCCTATGCCTCCAATGCAAAGCTAAGCAGACCGGAGCAAAACCCGCCAGTCAGCCTGCAGTAGCTGATCCGTGCCCCTATTGCCGTGAAGGCAGACCTGCCACCAAAACCGGCTATTGCCGCGAATGCGTCCAAAAGGCACGCCTAGCGTGCAGCAAATGCGACCTAGGAAAAAAAATCAAAACCAAACGTCTGACAGACTTCGACCCTGAAGAAATCAGACGCCGCAAAAGAACCAAAGAACTGCGACGCGTTCGCTGCAAAAAGTGTGCCGCAGCCCCTGTCCCAACCACTTCCAGACAGGGTCTTTGCAGGGAATGCAATGCGGCCGTCAGTGTTGCCCATCTCAGCCACTATACCGCAGAATCACGAACAGGAGTCTGCCGCAAGTGTGTTGCCAAGCAGGTGCGGGCACCAAAGACCTGCGGCAATTGTGGCCAACCCTTGAAAGCAGCGCAAACGCCAGGAACCTGGTGCAACTCCTGTGCGTATCCTCCTTGCACGGGCGGCTGTGGAAAGCCACGCCCTCAAGCAGGCAAAGGCCGACTCCACGCCAAAGAAACTCCAATGTGGCATTGTCAGGAATGCCAAGGCCGGAAAGGCCGCTGTNAAAGCCACGCCCTCAAGCAGGCAAAGGCCGACTCCACGCCAAAGAAACTCCAATGTGGCATTGTCAGGAATGCCAAGGCCGGAAAGGCCGCTGTGTTCAGTGTGCCAAAATAGTCCCCGTTCCCCACCTTGCCAACTACAGCGCCGACAGCAACACAGGAACATGCAAAGAATGTGTCGCCAAGGCCAAAGTCTGTGGTAACTGTGCTAAGCCCTTGCCATCCACTGCCATGGCCGGCGCATGGTGTGCAGCCTGTGCATATCCACCGTGTCAAGAATGTGGTCAAGCTCGCCCAAACGACAGCCGCTATCACGTGAAAGTTTTACCCACTTGGACATGCGCAGAGTGCAAAGTGAAGCCCTGCACCCAGTGCGGTCAGCCGCTCGAGTCCCAGGCTGCAGCAGATACCTTGTGTATGCAGTGCAGCTATCCTCCGTGTGACACTTGCGGTCGGCCACGGCCGCAAGAAACTCGCTACCAAGTCAAAGTGATGCCACAGTGGACATGTCACACCTGCATTCGAAAGTCTTGTGTTCATTGCGGGCAAGTTCTGGGTTCAAAAGCGCGCGAGGGTGCCTTCTGTTTAGCTTGTGCCTATCCGCCGTGTGACAGTTGCGGACGGGCACGCCCACAGAAACACGAATACCACGTGCAGAGCATGCCCACTTGGACATGTGCAAACTGCCACGACAAAACACAAGGCGGCGTTCCAAAAAAACGACAGCGCACAATGTAGAAGCCAGTGGCATCCCCACCAAAACACCTTTGTCCAGTGACCCACATAATAACCACGATAAACACCGAATACCATGTAGGAATAGGAGTCAGCGCATCGCGCAGCCGCCACGCCCAAGCCCGCAAGAGCATCGCTCATGCGCCTCGCGCCTATACTGGCTGTTAAGCATGATACACACCGAATACCATGTAGGAACAGGAGCCAGCGCATCGCGCAGCCGCCACGCCCAAGCCCGCAAGAGCATCGCTCATGCGCCTCGCTCCTCTACCGCCTGTCGCGCTACAGCCGCCGCCAGAGCATCGCTCACGCGGTCAACCTCATGACAAAAACCTGCCTCGCAGCGAAAAAAGGACCGGTCAGCGAGCGCTACCCACAGCCCGGAACGGTCAGTGCCAGAAGCTGGACTTGTTACGGTTGTGGTTGTTGTGAAAGAAACCTTGACCGACAAGAGTGCTTTAGCGAACCATTACTGAGCATTGCTTGCACGCCCGTGTCGCCAGGTGCCGACCGACGTCGTCGGCAGACGGTGGGGGACCGTTGCAACCCCTCGCTGTGTAAGACGGGGGCCGGGACTTCGGGCGTCCCGGCAGCATCCTTCGACAGAAGGGGGCTGACCGCCCGGGTGTGCGGGGAGCACACCGAAGGTCGGNTGTTCTTGTTGTTCTT
Source organism: Symbiodinium sp. clade C Y103 (assembly GCA_003297045.1). NCBI lineage: Eukaryota > Dinophyceae > Suessiales > Symbiodiniaceae > Cladocopium > Cladocopium sp. clade C. The sequence continues at coordinate 19,494 of BGPT01003788.1, forward strand.
GTTGTTCTTGTTGTTGTTGTTGTTGTTGTTGTTGTTGTTGTTGTTGTTGTTGTTGTTGTTGTTGTTGTTGTTGTTGTTGTTGTCCCAAGTTGACCCCATCTTGGCCCAAGTTGGCCTCATCTTGGCCCAAGTTGGCCCTATCTTTGCCCAACTTGGCCTCATCACAGCCAAAGGTGGCCCCATCTTGGCCCAAGTTGACCCCAGCTTGGCCCAAGTTGGCCCCATCTTGGCCCAAGTTGGCCCCATCTTGGCCCAAGTTGGCCCCATCTTGGCCCCATCTTGGCCCAAGTTGGCCCCCTCTTGGCCCAAGCTGGCCCCATCTTGGCCCAAGTTGGCCCCATCTTGGCCCTATGTTGGCCCATGTTGGNCTCTTGGCCCAAGCTGGCCCCATCTTGGCCCAAGTTGGCCCCATCTTGGCCCTATGTTGGCCCATGTTGGCCCCAGGTTGGGCCGTCTTGGGGCCATATGTTCCCCATCTATGTTGCATCTATGTTGAAACACCTTCAAGAGGTCAATTTTTCCGTCCCGGACGGCCAAAATGCTGTAAAAACCACGATTTTTGAACATCGCCAAGATGAAATCCGNCGTCCCGGACGGCCAAAATGCTGTAAAAACCACGATTTTTGAACATCGCCAAGATGAAATCCGTGGCCGCCGAAGGCCACGAAACACTGTAAAACGCGGCATTTTTGACATCGCACGCAGGATCCCCTGTAAATTACAGAGTCATCAGTTGACCGGGGGTATACGCGGGGTCCAACAAAAGTGTCGGCGGCAGGGGGGGCCAGCGTATATAACCTTCGGTTACCACCGAAGGCCTCCGGCAAGGACACGGGCGCGGGGCCGGCGCCCGGATTTATGAGGCTTACGCCTGACAGCCGGGCGCCGGCCAGTTGGAACCACGTGGCCGTAGCGGAGCCTAGGTGGAGCCCACGTTGGAGAGGGAGTGCAGTTGTGGTTGTTGGTGTCGTGGCGGTTGCTGTTGTTGTTGTTGTTGTTGTTGTTGTTGTTGTTGTTGTTGTTGTTGTTGTTGTTGTTGTTGTTGCTGTTGTTGTTGTTGTTGTTGCTGCTGCAAGTTGGCCCCATCTTGGCCCAAGCTCGCCCCATCTTGGCCCAAGTTAGCGCCATCTTGGCCGAAGTTGGCCCCATCTTAGCCCAAGTTGGCCCCATCTGAGCCCTATGTTGACCCATGTTGGCCCCAGTTGGGCCGTCGTGGGACCATATTTTTCCCCATCTAAGTTGAATTTATGTAAAAACACCTTCTAAAGGTAAATTTTTCCGTCCCGGGGCCCAAAATGCTGTAAAAACTAGGATTTTGGCACATAGCCAAGATGAAATCCGTGGCCGCCGAAGGCCACGAAACCCTGTAAAACACAGTATTTTTTCACATCACGCGCACGATCCCCTGTAAATTACANCCGTGGCCGCCGAAGGCCACGAAACCCTGTAAAACACAGTATTTTTTCACATCACGCGCACGATCCCCTGTAAATTACAGGGTCATCAGTCGGGCGGGGTCCATGGCTCCCGCGGCCTCAGCTTCCTTGAAGTGCAGCGGATCTTTGGCATTCCCGTAGGCGGGCCCTACCAGGGTCATGATTGTCGAGGTGTTTCTGGCACCCGAAAGCTTGCCCTGGCAACCTTCAAAGCTTCGGACTCTCTGCCGGGCACCGACTCCCGTGCGGGAACGATGCCTACCTGCACCGTGTGCTCCGCATGGAATGCTTCCACACCTCCTGGCAGAATCCATTGCTCCATCACCACGTCCAAAGCTGATGGGCCAGCGCGACCTGGTTTCACGAGGCTCCCGCTGCAAACGACTGCGGCCACCAACTTGGTGTCCTCTCGCATGATCAGTGCGGTGCCTCCGAGGTTGCTCCCCGGAAGGCAGCCAAATGCCGTCGAGTCTGACCGCACCAGCGTGAACACCGGATCGCGCACCATGGCCTTGTGTCTACAGCTATTCCTGCCAATGGCAGTGCGTCAAGGCAAAGCTTAGTTGAAACTTCTTCCAAACATGTGACTGTGTGGTGCTTGTTTGTATTCTCTTTGTCGCTGTTGTTGTTGTTGTTGTTGTTGTTGTTGTTGTTGTTGTTGTTGTTGTTGTTGTTGCCGAGGCCAGGGGAGGGAGCAGAGGAGTCGGAAGCCGGGGAGGCTGGCTGAAGGTGACGAGGTCGAAGTGTGGAGGAAAGCAAGTGGTGAGTTGAAGCAGACAGAGAGTGTGCGAGCAAGAGGGAGTGAGGAAGCAACCGGCAGCACCGAAGGTCACGGTCGCAGCTG
>BGPT01003789.1:2360-24967 GCA_003297045.1 Symbiodinium sp. clade C Y103
AAATTTCGTTACCCACCCTCCTCATTCCCTGAAATTGGGGGTGTACAGGGTGGGCATCAACATGTACCCACTTGTAACCCAACCGGTTCGATACCCATGACAAATATCATGGGCATAGATATTCAACTAAAGTTGAATCTACAGACTCAGCAGCGTCTCTAGGAAATAAAGGAGGGAGGGAGGGATGCGCTTGACATGTGATTGTTTCAAGAATAAGCTCTGCAGTTGCCAGGACAGTCCCAAAGAAGAGATCGAGATCAAGATTGACCAGGTGAGCAGTGCACTTTGCACAGCGGATAGCATCACTGTAGATCTCACTGGAACCAATCTGGAACCATTCAGGTCGATTTGGGATCTTCAACTCGCAGCAACGAGCTGATGACGTTTGGGAGCTCAGGATATATCCAGGTCATGGTAAACTCCTGGCGGCCTGGACAATGACCTACGAACCCAGAAATGACCTAAGAAAAAACGCTTTGCAGTCCGAGTTGATCCCAAGTTGATCTCAATGGAATTTTTTGCTGAAAGACCCTGCCGAGCCTGGGAGCCACACAGCTTTTCTATGCATGGGTTATTCATTTTTCTTTGTCTTTGTTTCATTTTCCACCCAAGTCCAGTTGGCATAGGCAAGTGATGCGGTGACTCAGGACGTTTGGCGATGAGCTGTCCTTCACCAATGAGCCAGTGCCGAAGGTCCACACACTAAGCATCCTTTGACCCTTTGGTGAACTTTCAGGCATTTTCAGGCGTTGACGAGTCTCATTTTTCTCACCGCTTGAAAGGAATCTGATGCGAAAAATTGCGCAACCAAAACACCAATGAACATATTATTTACAAAAAGCTGCAGACATGGGCAAACTCCGAGCTGCTGCTAGGTCATTCAGTCGTCACCGGAGCCCAAAAGCTTAGAGGTTGGGGACACTGAAAACGATCTTGGTTGAGGGTTGAGTTAGAGCCACAACATGTTCAAGTAGCAAGAAACGCCGGATTCTAAGAAGATTGAGGAAACTTTGACGTCTTGATGGCTCTGGGCAGGTGCCACTTCCAAGCGATCAGAGGGCTGCCTTCGGGCAGAAGGTCTATTCTTTTCAGGAGCCGAGCTGCATCCTCCAGTGCCGTGTTGGGGATTTAACCAGGCCCAGACATGCCGACTGCCAGACGGGATTCAGGATGAACTGGACATTTGCCACAAAATGGAGCGGGGCTGGTCCACATTGCAGGCGAGATTGAACGTCTAGGAAGGACAAAGACTTGTTGAGTGACTTATGTGAACTGCAGGTCAAGCTCGTTGGGTTTCCCATGTTGAAAGTTGCCAGGCAGCTGCCCCTGCAGTTCCGGCGCCTCCAAACCCCTATGATTTCCAGAAGCCGCTGAAAGGCCCACACTTTCAGCATTTTCCAGCTTGTTTCCAGAGGATTTTGCAGCTCAGCTGCTTGTCATGTTGAATTTGAGCTCAAGTCAATCCCGTGGCATTTTCTTAGGAGACTGACACCATCAGTGAACTTTCCTGAAGTGACTTTAGCCTTCGATGTAAGTCAGGCAAATTGAACTCAGATGGAGCAGTGATCAAGGAGAGTCGTTTACTGCACAGCCAGCTGCCAGCTGCAATTGTTGTCGGATCTACTGGCAGAAGTGAGTTGCGAAAGAGTTGATCTCCACAGTCTTGCTTCCAAATCAAGCCGCAGGATGGGCAAGCATCCCGGACTCCAAACACTCATGTGGGCCGCCAAGTCGAGGGATGACGGACACGGCAACAGAAGAACATACTCTTCTGTAAACATGGTAAACTCTGTCAGCAATCACAAGGACTTGCAGCACTTGAAGCACTTCTACTTGCAGTATCTTTCAGTCTAGTGAGCTGATGTCAGTTGTTTTGATGTTTTTGATATCTTAGTTACATCCCAGTGATTTGCACCTGGAGATGCTCTGAGATTCTGCTTCCAGGTGCGCTTCCCTCGACTTGCAGAGCTACTTCGTTCTGGCAAGGCAAAGTTCACAAAGTGATATTGCAGTGTGACTGAAGCAAGGCGGATAGCAGATGGCAATCCCAGATTCAGAGGTGAAGCTCTTGCATCTTTAAACGAGTCACAAGTTGCACAAGCTGTCAAGTGGAATTGGGAGGGGGCAGCAACAATTGATCGATGTCCTTCGAGTGCCTGCAGTAACATTTTTCCTGCCTTCGATCACAGGCAATTGACCGCTCACAACGGCCCGTCCCAGAGTATGGTGAGTTAACTTGCCTTATGCAGGACTGGGACCCCAAGGATCTGTTCGGTACTCCTCACATTTCAACGATATTCACCGACGATACTCAAATTTGAGAAGGTGATGATAGGGATTGTGAGTTGTGAGTTGCAACTAGTCGCAAGTCATTCCTTTGAAAGAGATGCAGCAAATGCAAGGCTCAGATGGTGCTGGGCCATAGCTGGACATCAGATGCATCGGTAACCTCCGTGGCGCTTCATTGGCTACAGTGGTGCCCGGCTCAACTGTTGAGCTGGACGTAAACCAGTGCTGTGCCCCTGATAAGCACAAAATCAAGCAAGGGCACAACTCTTTTTCGCAGTAGCTTGAATATCCTTCAAAATCCTTCAAAGAACATGCAACTCTTGAAACACTGGGGACCATTTGGAGACTCACAGGTTCTTGCCATACATTGTTCTCGTGAGTGTTCTGCTGGTCGTGGCGCTCGTGGCGCTGGGTCCTTCAGAGGCAGCGGCTTGCTGTCTTGCCGGTTGTGAGCCAACCAGCTCAGATGTGTCTCTTTCAACATTTTCAGCATTTTCAGTCAAGATTTTTTTTAAAGTTCTCAAATCATATCAAATCATTGAATTGTCTTTGTATCCAAAGGCCCCCATGGTCCTCTCTGTGGGCCTTAAATCTTACAGCACTTTACAGATCCTTTCTGTCTCGTTGCCAGGCCTTTCTTGGTCTGCTGCCCTTGCCAGTACTTCTTCCTTTGCAACACCTTCGCCGCAAAGCCTGGAATCGTCAGCTGCTTGCGGCAGTAGACAAGGCTGGAGTCTCCTCAGGTCCATGTCAGTTTTGCGGTTCCGACACGGCTTGACAGATGGACAAAAGTCCAGATGGTCCAGCTTTCCTGTTTCAGTAGACCATCAACCCTCAGCTCAAGCTGACATCCAAAGGGCTCCGTGATGATGCCACTACCTTCAGGCTGCTTTTGCAGATGCCTTTGACCAGCTGAGGGCACCCCTGGGTTGGGGTGAGGATGGTCCGGCTACCTGAGTTCCATTCAACATGACTCAACATGACTCAACTAGTTTTACTTCGCACGAGGTAATGTTTGCAAATTCATACCCACTTTTTGCTGCTCCAAGGTCAGGTCTTCTCGGCAAACCTCAACGCAGCAATGCAGGTCGGTTGCCCAATCCAGAATTCCAACCAGTGCTGATGTTCGATCTGCCAAAGGGATAGCACGAGTTCGGGTGTCAGACCGTGAAAGGCTTTGAGCCTTCCTCCGGGAGATTTGTTGACATCCATGCGCAGCATGGAGCTCAAATAGTTGGCGGTGTTGTTTGAACCTCTGTGAGTTTGGGGCTGCTGAGCAGCTGGACGTTTTTGCTTTTAATAGCACGGCTTCGGATCTACAGGACAAGTATTTGCAGCATACTCTGAGGTCGCTTTGATTGGAAGCTTTATGTGCTGCGGCCCCTGCCAGTATTGACACGTGAAGGGAGGGGTGTGATTGATGCTGCATCAGACAAGGTGCGGCTCAAACGCAGTCTGAACATCTCTAAATGTTTACTAGACATTCTAAACCTTTGAGCACTTTGTCAGCGTTGCGCCTCGTTGCGCCCGTGCCACAGCCAGGTGCCCCTTGGTGTTGGTGCTTCCTGCACTGCTCTACATCTTGAAAAATGAAACGCAGAGCTTGGAAGCTGCGGAGGCTATTGGGATGTGCTTCAGAGTCTCTAGAATATCGCAGAGGTGGCAATTTCTAAGCCATGGGAATCACAGAACAAGACATGGTGGGACCGTTCCAGCATCAGGAAGCAGCGTAGATTGTGTCTTGGATCATTTTGCAGGTTCCAGTGCTGCTTCTCTGTGCTTTCACTATGCTTGCCGCCTGCTCACCTGGCAAGGAGCCAGAATCAAAAGAAAGCTCGTAGTTGTTGACGTGTAGAGCATCTTTGCCTTCGGCCAACTAGGCGTTTCAGTCGAATCTTTGAATGGCAGGAGATGCGTCGGTCCGAATTGGTGGACCAACGCCTGGAGGTTGGAGTGCCTGGGTGTTGCTTTCAGCTGGACAGTCACAGATATATGGCTAGCCATGTGCAGACATGCTGTGACGAGGCCCTTGAGACGGCTTTCAATGCTCTTCTGGATACTTTGCGGCCTTTGCTGGGGTCAGCAGCGCAACCTACTCACTGTATGCAGGGCAAGGCCACCACATTTGTTGTTCATTCCCCACAATTCTAGCCACCTGTGATTGTCGATATACAAGTTCCCTTTGGCTAGACCAACCCCGACCTTCTGGCACAAATTGATTCCCCCAGCATATTGACTGCATGTCCGAATTTGTGACCAAACATCATATGGATCCATACCGTATTGAAGCGAATTCCTTTCGTGATAATGATGGGTCTGCTAGGTTCGGTACACCCTGCCTCTTGCAGCTCTTGCAGGTGCATGGTACCAACAGCTCTACGGGTGTTGAACGCTTTTCTGTTGGACACCAAGCATTGTTTGTTGATGAACTGAGGACTTGCTTCCTGAAACAGAAAAGGGAATAACGACTCACATCCACGCTGTCTTTTGCTAGAACTCAATTGGCAACAAATGAGGAACATGCTGACCTGATATGACCTGTTTGCTTGGGAAAGCAGTTGCAGGTCAGGATGGTCACGTCCGAAAGGTTCACACTGCGTGGCACTTTGACGATTTCGCAGGACTCATTATGACTCATTCATTCATTTTGTTGCGTTCCATCAAACTTGCAATTCTATTTCGCTGATATATTTCTATACATTTCTATACATTTCATCACATGTTTCATCCCATGATTTCTCCAGGAGGAGTGCAGCCTGCAGATCAGCTGCCCATTGGCTTCTTTCAACCTGGTCGCGAATGGACTTGAAGGCACGGTCCGACTTGATCCCAGTACTGAGAACCACCTGTCGCATTGGTCGGTCCCATCGCAGGTGCAGTGCAGACTGAGCTCGGCCGCTGCGCAGCAGGTGAGGTGGATTCCATGATGATGTCACCTCCGCGGCAGGCGGGCCAACTGGTGATCCATGGGAATGTCATCAAATCTTCCCTGAAATGAGATCTCAACGGTCTCAACGACATGCATAGGCTATCATAGGCTGCATAGACATATATTTATATAGACATATTAATATGCCCTGCAGAGGAGATTTTTGCTTCTCAATTTCTCATTCTGTTTGGAGTTTTTGCTCTCATGCGCTGTGAAGCAGTGAAAGTTGCAGGGCACCAGCTGGACCGCATCCCTGGGCATGCGCTTTAGCCGAGCGTGGCTTGGTACTGCATGCTGCATGGGTAGTGATGTCAGTGATGCCGCCTTGCCCTCTTGACTTCTCTGACTTCAACAGCTGCGTTCCTCCGCAGCTCACAAGTAAAGATGATGGGAAGTGACTGAGCTATACTGAGTTCCTGAGTCAATGACAGGAGATCAATTCTTTCTTGACCGACATGTCTCTGACTCTGACTTTAGTATCTTAGTATGGCAAGGTCTCCAGATACACGTGCTCGGAGAGATGATGACCTTGCAAGCGTGGGAGTCTCAGCCTTCCAAACTTTTCGACATTGATATTTGGTGATTTTAATTCTTCTTTTGCAGTGAGGTAACCTGCAGATAACTTTGGATTTGTATTTGGATTGGTAGTGAGGTATCAACCGCCAGCACCTTGACTCGCGGAAAGAACCAGGTGGACGAGGTGGGAACACGACCTGAAAGATAGCTCACAGTATAATCAGTATGACGAGTCTTTCTTCTCTTCGTGTTTCCTGTTTTAGTTTTCACATGAGTTTGTCTAAAAATAGGGTACCCTAAAATCCTCATGCTTTATCAGAAATTTCCCCACTTGAAGTGGCCATTTTGGGTCCTTTACCCCATTCTCAGACATGCCCAGATGCTTTTGCAAAGACTGAGCCACCAGAGTGACCAGGCCTCCCTCCACTTAGCATTGGCGATGGTCACCGCGCTGAACAGACGTCATGCCGAGCCGCTGGAGGCTGGAAACACTGGAAGACCAAGAGTGCTCTGCATTGATTTTAGCGTGTCCAATTTTTCTTGATTGCTCTACTGACTCTCTATTGACTCTATTGAGGTCCACGATCGAATGTGAACACCACATGATCCACATGGACATGTTAGATTTTGAGCAACATGAAGCTTTTTCGAATAGACTTTAATCATGTGATTTGATCAGGTGTTTTTCGCCAAGACAGGGGTGGTGATGGCACCTCCCAAGGCCCAGGGCAGTGACAACTTTGAACAGCGGTGGAACAGTCAGTTGACCTGCAGTATCTCATCAGACACACCCGATGACTGAATTGGCTATAGTATCACTATAGTATCTAATGTATCTAGTAATTAGTACATATTAGTACAGTTGATAGTTCTTTCTTTTCTACACAGGCTGCTTATGATGAACCTGCTCTTGTTCTTGCTCTTGCGGAGGACACGGGCTGGAGCCTGTACATATGTGAACAATTGTGAACTTATAATATATATATATATACATAATATTACATAATACTATATTAAATGATATATATATATATGTGTTTCTTATTATGGTTCCAAGTTTGATGTTGCAAGTTTGTTGGTATGGATGCGGGAAGGGCTTTCTACAAATCCAGAGGAGCAATAGTATCAGAGGGTCCCTGCTGTGTTTTTACCAGTTCGTACCTTCAGCACCGCCAGCCAAAGGACCAACTCACTTGCTATTCTGGCTTTGGTGCCTTCGGGCCTGCGCATACCTCAGGGATGCGATCGCCCTGTCTAAGCACAGCGACACGGAGAGCATACGTAAACCATTTCCATTTGGGTTCAGCTTGCATCAGCTTGCAACTTAAGCGAATCCAGGAGATGAGATCTGGCCCCAAGGGTTCAGTCCTCAAAATGCTGAGTGTATAGTAGAGGACTGCTGGAGTATGAGTATCGGGCCTCCGGGAGGTCAAAGTATTTAGAGCCTGAACGTCAAAAGAACTGCTGGAGGTGGCTGCTTTGGAAATGGCGCCACTATCACCAAGGACAGCTTCAAGTGAAACCTGTCTAGTGTCAACTGATGTCGACTGTAGCATCTCAGAACTTCTGGTGTGAGACATTGACAAGTGCAGGGCACAGCGCTGTTTCACGTTGCAGGATAGCTTTGGGGTTGTGCGAGACCCTTCGGAGATGCGACAGCTCTGCACTGACGAGGAAGTTGTGACACAGGGTAGGTGCAAACTCTTTGAAATACACCCAGTATGCAACTGCGCATTCTTGTGTCGTATGTCATTTTCTTTATGGATACTTTGGCAAGCAGGAGCAGGGACCACTGGGACGTTCCATCTCTTTGAATGCTGGCTGCCCAGTTCGCTTTGCTCTCGTTTTGAATGGTTCATACTGCAGAGATTCTTTTGGCGAGGAATCTTGGATCTGAGTCTTGGTTGATGGTTTCAAATCGGCGAACAGCACACCCAGTTGAACATCGACGAGTCGCCGCACAGCTACGCAGCATCTCAGGGTAGCAATGACAGCGAGGTGGGCAGCCATGTGCTGAAATTGAGGCCTCAATGCGATCTATTGGGTTCGCAAGTTTCTGATTTCGCTATAGAGTCATAGTGTTATGTTTTTTTATGAGTATGACAATATTTTACAATTGGTTCAGCCAAAGACTGGCTAGTCAGTCGGACTTCTCTTTTTCTCAGCAAGAGGTTCAAGCTTGCCATGCACATGAGGACATACACTGACATACACACTGTTCCCATCTCCCTCCTTTGAGATCTTTGAATCGCCGAATCTGTTCACAACTGCCCAGGACGAAGGCGCTGGTCGAGCCCTCAGAGCCGAAAAATGGTGGTGCCGAGTGGTCACCAGTAGTCACCAGATTCCAAAAGACAAATATCATCAAATATCACAAAGTGATACAAGATACATCAAGATACACAATTTCAATCAATTTCATTTAAACTATGATTTGAAATGATCATATTGCGATATTGTCTTGAGCTTGGCAGCCGTGTCGTTTCGCAGTGTCAGAAAATCTCCGCCGCAAACGCGGCTTCGAATGGCCGTGGCTTCGCAGCGAGGTTGTAAATGGCCGTCCTCAACCAGGCGATGTGGCCAACCTGCTGAAGTTCAGATCAGTTAAGATCAGAATTTCATCACACTGGTAGTACTCTGGTAGCCTCCACTGGAAACCCCAAGACCAAGAGACGGAAACCACATTGGAATCCACTATATACGAATATATAAATATACTATATGCATCTATATATGCTGTATAAGATATTGTTTGTTGGCATTGGTGACTGATTCAGTTCTCATGTGAATGAAGCATCAGGAGCAACGGCCGTTATGCAAAGCTTTTTTCAACTGCACCTCGACACTTGGCTCGGTCCTCAGCTGCCCTTCGCAGTTGCATGGCTGCGTCCGGGCACGTGATGACACAGGCGCTGGTCTTCGATACCTTCGCGGCCAGGGACAGGTGTTTTGTACTCAGTTGCAGACTTCATTCGAAAAAACTGGACAAGATTTGATAAGCGAAGTATGTAGAATCTGTAGAAGTAAGAGGCAAGGAGAAGTCAGAAAGTAGACCTGAACCTGTGTCAAGCCACAAAATCAGTGATGAAGTCTGCAGCTGTGTGGCGAGGTCTTGAAGTGATTCGTGAGACGCTACCACTCCCTATGCCGGCAGGAAGCTCAGTGCAGGTGGAGGATCCAATTCTTCCAGAAAAATCCAGAGGCCATCTGACATGTCTCTCATGTTTTAAACACTATTTTCATCTGTTTTCATGTTCTCTCCCTCTCCCTTTTTTCTCATTTCTTCTACAGCTTTCAGGCTGGTCGCACCAAGTGCTTTCCGGCGGAGCCATAAGGACATAGATTGAGTCTGATTTTTGACGTCTCCGGTGTGTTGATTGAGTCTGAGCAAGTCTGATATGTGTTGATGTAAGAAGACATACATGTGAACCGCTGCATGAGGATGTGGACGTACTGCAGGGCCACCCTTCGAGTGAATTTTGAGGTATTTGGTCCAAGGAAAAACACACTTTGTCTCAAAACTGAAGGAACCATGATTCTGTCTGTAGTTGTGTCCTGCTTGGTGGCCCAATGTTTTATTTTGTGCTTGATTTTTGCAAGGGATCAGCTGCCAGCGTGGAGATTGCTCCCGTTGTGCCCGTTTCACCACACTTCCCATTCATGATCATGCGAAGGCAGTCCTTCTTTCAAATCAAAGGCCCATAGTAACAGTGATATATACACATACAATTTGCATATGAATAATATTAGTGGATTGACATATAGTGGATTTATCACCGAGATTCACAAAAGATAAGTAGGTGGATTGGGCTAGATTTGAAAAAAGGGCTTGTTCATGGTGATAAGCCAGTCAAAATCCAGTCTTTATGGTCATAGCTGTCATAGCTCATCATCAATTTGGACTGGATGATCTCGGCTGCTTCACCATGCTGTAATGGTGGCACTGACATCGTCAAGGGTCAGTGCTCTCTTGCGCACAGCTGGTGCCTAATTCTATGACAACAATAGCACTCGACAGTCATAGGCTTGAAATATCTTTAAATGCTACAGGCATTCGGCTATTTGAGTTTCTGCGTGGGCAGATCTGCGAATAGCAGGCAGCCCACACAGTTAATGACAAGGGCATGAACGAGTGAAAGAAGAACACGATCCAGCGAAACCAAAGGGAGTGGAATTGGATAGGCCAGGTGCTTTCATTCGTCCACCCGAGGTGATTGCAGCTCCCGTGGCATTGTGTTTGCGTCCGCGCAGGGCAGTCATTGCTCTGCATTTTCCAGCTGCCAATGCCAGAGCAGTAGGTAGAACAAAGAGCTGACGATGTCCCTACAAGTTAGCTGTATTCGGACCTGGATGTGGAGCAGATGTTGCAATCCAATTGTATCCAACATTATAATATAAGTCCATATTAGTCCGTATATGAGTCAATATTAGTCCATATGAGTCCATATATGAGTCCAGTCCATATGAGTCCATATGAGTGGATGAGGATTTACATCTCAACAGAATCCTTTGTAACAGTCGCGATACAAGAAGGTCGAGGCTGGCTGTGAAGGGTCATCGCCAATCTCTGTCTGGTGCGGCACACTTTGGCTGCACTGGTAACGCTGTCGAGGAAGTGAGCCTCCTGACCTCACCCTTTCCAGGGATAAAATCTGAGCGCGGAGCTTGCAATGAAAGCTGGGAAGTGGACCAGGTGGAGTGGACAACCGACCTTGCTCCAGTTTTTGTATATCCGCAGCTCTTTGACGGAAAGCGTTCATTTGTGCAGCTTCAAAATGAGCCTCCGCACAGGCCTGCTATTTGGAGCTACTTAATGGGTTCAGCCCAGGAGAATGACTTCTAATGATTTTATGGTAGATTGCTTTAGACTAAGTTCATGTAGAATTGAAATTCAGTACTCAGTTCCTGGAGCCAAACGGTTCCGAAAAAAAGCGCGCTGGCGTTTTCATTTGCTGCAGGCCTTCGAGCACTGGCGTTGCTTTGCATCGTCTCTGCTCTGCCAGACTTGCCAGGCTTCGAAATTTGGGAACCCAGCGACCCGACAGTGACCAATTTTCTTACGAGCTCTCGGCAGAAAGTGACCAATTCTTATTGGCACGTGGTTGAAACGTCAGGGTCAAGTACTTCACAATCTTTCACAGCCTTTCACATTCCTGCGGTCAACATACTGTTTTTACATGTCACGAAAGCTAGCTTGCTAGCTGGAGTTGGATTAGCTTTAGCTATGTATTGCCGGGAGACTGGATGCAGCTCGCGTGATTTTCACGCCGAACTGGTCCCCCCCCCGCGGGTTCAACCCCCCCAGGGCCGCCATGGGCTATGGGGGGGAGCCATGACGGGGGCAGAGAAAGGTGCAAAGACACAGACATAGAGAGAGAGAGAGAGGGAGAGAGACATATATAGATACATAGTGTTACAAATACACTATAGAATTATCGATACATCGCTAGGCAGATGGAGGTACTTACATATATCAAACCCCAGCAGGGCCGCGATGGGCTATGGCAGCCATGACGGGGGCAGAGAAAGGTGCAAAGACANATATATCAAACCCCAGCAGGGCCGCGATGGGCTATGGCAGCCATGACGGGGGCAGAGAAAGGTGCAAAGACACAGTCAGAGAGAGAGAGAGAGAGAGACATATATATAGAGGCTATATATATACATAGATATAGATACATAGTGTTATGAATAAATTGTAGAATTATCGATCCGTCGCTAGGCAGACGGAGATACTTAGATATATTCATAGTCCCATAAATATAAAACCCATCGAATATGTCATGGACAGGAACAAGGAGGAACAGAGATTCAATCAGATGCTTGCAAAGTGGCTCAACCGAAGCGCGTTCGGTTGGGGCACTTTGTATAGGAGGGTAATGTTAACGCTGGTGAGGATGTAAAAGAAGCGTGATCAATGCAATCCTAACCCAAATCTCTAATTCTGCCTATGTGTGCAATCACCATGCCTCTGTCCCCCAGTATCTTTCGTCCCCCTTCCCTTTGGCCTCAAGTGTTCATATAGTTCATACTGATTGCCTGTAGCCCGGTAGCCACAAACCACAGACCAGTTTGTCTGAAGACACTGTTGCAGATGATGAGTGCAACGATGACAGCTGTGCTTTGCGACTTCTGCAAGTTCCAAACCTGATACAGGTGGGGAGGACATAGGATGGGCACTTGTCCTGCGGAATCCTGCAGACCTCACCAAAGCAAGGTAGACCCTTTGGGGCTCAAAGGAGACTCGCTTAGCCAACAGTCAGTTTCACTAACTCCACTCAACAATGTTTTGGAACCAATCTGGCTCGGTAAACCATCATTATCTCCAAGACCTTGGCTTCGAGAATCTCTTGTGTTCCGAAAAACATGCACCTGCAGGCGAAACAACCAGTTCCGGCGACATCCACGAGTGGTGTCTACCTGTCCAACAAGGCATGAACATGTGTGCGTTGCTTGCAGTTGCATGCAGCGAAGGATGGAGTGCAAAAAAACAAAACACCTGCCGATGTGGGGTGCTAAGATGCCCAAGTCCAAAACCTAGACGCACAGAAATTTGTCACTTTGCCATATCTCCAGGCATCCATGGCTTTCAAGTGGACCGGAGTTCGCACCAGCCTTCAAAGAATCAAGCAGAAGCTGCGAATCTTGGTGGCATCAAAAGGACCCCACTCGCTATTTGTTGCGTGTTTGCTCGTATGTCCATCAGTTTGCGTGACAATTCCAGCCGTTCTATTCATTTGCTTGTCCGTTTGTTTATTTACATGTTTGTTCACTTGAGTTATTTGTGTGTTTGTCTTGTTATTGGTTTGTTTGCCTTTTTTCCATTTGGTTTTTCCTGATGGTTTTTTTCTTCTTTTTTCAGTGCGGATTGCACAGCTGAGGTGAACCATTCGAAGGAAAGGACAATCCCTTTGGGCATTTGGGTTCCGTGGACGAGGTCGCTGCCTGGTTGAAGACCTTTATTGAAAACGACAAACCCTTTGGTGACCTTGGCAACAAGGATGTGCTGGTCCCATGGCCAGAAGAAGACGACGACCAGCTGGGACATGGTGGATGGGTGGCCTACAGCAGGCGACAGCTGTGCCACATCACGGCGAAGAGCTTCTTTGGTGCAAAGACACCGGGCTACAACAGCGGGCTCCGCCGTCTCATGAAGATGTGCCCCAGAAAGGGTGACTTCCGAAAAGCTTTTGCAAGCCTGTTGGCGGCCTGTTCTGCTGATCCAACACTGGCCAATGGTGGACAAGGTCCGATCTTGTTGACTGCGAAGGCAAATGTGGCCCCTTCTGTTCAAGAGGTCAAAGACAAGGTTACAGCCGAATCAGTCCAAATGTCAAGTGCTGGGCTGCGTGTCTGCGACTATGACACGGGAGCAGGCCCCTTGGAGAACGTCGATCCTGTTCCAGCAGAAGGCTGCCAGCCTCGACCCTATGATGCTCCTGGCGTCGACTTTATGATTGGTGGCTTGAAAGGACAAGCAACGCAGGACATTTCAGCCTCCTGGTTCGGTGGTTATTTGTTTGATGCGGGTGCCTGTGGCCTTGGGGGTGGTCAGGATGAGCGCTTATCCGTATACTTTCCAGAGGTCACTGTGTTGGCCTATTTCTTGTCACAAAGTCATCCCTTTCCACAACTCCGCCAGCCAGCGTGGTTCCTGGGCGCCAGAAATTTCTTCAAAACTTTGGATGGCACGGCACGTTTTGACTCGTCCATGGAACTGGTCGATGTACCATTGGACAATGATCTGGTGCAAGTGCCACTGGCAGGTGCCACTTACAAGATCAGCTCTTCGAGGTGAGTTGCTGCGAGACTTGTGGGATCTTGTGGGCTTGTGAATTGACGACAGAAATATATGCAGAAACCTTATTAGCCTTAGCCTCAATACCCCAAAATTTTGGTATCCATCGCCTTGCATCTCGAGGTTTGCAACTTGACCAGGCCATTTGTTGTCTTCATGAGCGAGAGCCAAGCCTTCTTCGAGGAGAGCATGGTGAATCTACACTTGGCCAGGAGGAATCGATTGCCAGCACAAAGAGACATGGGTACGGGAAAGTGGTCCTTTGAAAAACAGGCCCCGGGATGGTGAGTTCTGTATAGCTAGGGAAGGGGGAGCATAAGACAGAGACATACCTTTCTTCAGAAAGTTCAGGCACTCATAATGAGAAAGAGAGTACGGCAATATTGATCAAACCTGGAGTTCGGTATCCGGTTGTGGCTGATAGACTCAACAGGTGTGACAAGTCGCTTTCAGGTGCGAGCCTGGTACCGCTCTATGGCCTTGACCTCTTACGATGAGGCAGGAGAACAAAAACTTGGACAACTCGACAACAATGCTGTGAAAACATGGCATTTTGATGCATCTTTAGGCATCTCAATGCTTTTCCATGGATGCTACTGTGAAACGGTTTTACCCGATTTGTGTTGAAATACATCCCATCATCCATACCCAATTTTTGACAGCTTTGAGGATGTGCAACCAGCGCTGACAAGTCTAGTCTCGTCGGTTGGAGCTGGACCATGGTTGGCCGGACTATGGCAGCTGGGTCGCAAAAGAGTGCATATTCTAAATGTATAAGCATTTGTGAAGACCGTCTTCGACAGTGTTGTCCGCGGAGGAAACGCCAGAATAAATGAGGCAACATAGTACATGTATCGACCGGGTGTCTACTGAGTCTGAGTGCCAAAGCTAAACTGAGGTGGGGAGACTCCCAACTGGGCTTTCTTGCAGTGTGGCTGGGGCAGGCTGGATGTCTGGGAACGTGATTCGACGGAGCCTGCACCGTGTAGAGCTTCAGCCATGTTGGCTGTTCAACAACAATTACATGGCCATTTCAGAGTTGACCAAAACAAGATCAGTGAGGCTTTGGCTTCTACCACCTGGACTGCTACTCTGCCTTTGGACTTGCAGCTGCACATACGGGATGAAATAAATTTTGTAAAGAGTCAAAGTGAAGAAACGTATTAGACAATGTGACAGATGAAGAGTACTGCCAACAATTTGCATGAATTCATTTTTTATGAATAATATTTTCTCATGGACAAGTCAATTCTGGTGCCTTCACCCTCTGGGCAGTTAGAGCTGTCAAGGACTACTATGTCTACTCCGATTTCACAGAAAACCCCGGCAATCAATGCTATGTTCTTCCTGGAGCTGCTTGTGAAGAATGCATCCGCCGTTGTGCAGACCCTGACCCGCCAAAGAGTGCGTCTCCTGCCTGAGCTGGATTCCACACTGAAATTGAATGATATTATGAAATAAATTACGAGAAATTCATGAGAATTTTACTGACATTTATTATCAGATAGGATCGATGAGTTGAAGACATGCGACCCTAGGGACCCTAGCGACCCTAGGTATTGGATGCCAGATAATGCCTATTTCCAGTGGCGTCCTTGCGTCCCAGACAAAAGCGTTTGCGGAGCCAAGGCGCATTTGCTGTTTTTGAGAGTCTTGACAATCCAAAGTTAAAAGCAGTATATAATCAATGTCAGTATATCCCTGTATATCCTGTCTTCTAATTCCCAAGAATAAAGAGACAACAAAGACTTTTCCAAAGCTGTCATGCCTTGGCGTAATTGACATCTGCAAAGTCGTGCTCGTCTCAGGGCATCTCAGACATCGTGGCAGCTTATGGGTCCGGGAGCGATGAGGGTAGCGACAGTTGACAGTTGTGTCAAACGTAGCACCGCTTGCTTTGCCTAAATCCCTTTGTGGATTCGGCAACGTGAAATCGTGTTTATCCGCAGTTTGCAAGTGTTTGCAATACAAAAAGCCTACTGATTAGCCAGATTTCTGTTAAGAAGCAGTGAGAAAGCAACACTCTGCACTGTTACAAGCATATTGTGAGGAGTGTCATGGACTTGTGGCAAGCCATCGAGAGCAAAGTGAAAGATGGCCCTATCTCTTCCAACGTTTTTGACATCCTGCTGAGCTGAGCGGGAACCTGGTCTCACAACATAGCATGCTGTTTCAAGCAGCCAACTTGTAGCCTCCATCCTATGGCTTTTTGCAAGATAAGACAGCTACTTTTGAGAGGTTCAAAGACTGCCCAACAGGAGCATGCAGGAGCTTCTACAGGTTGTCCCTGAAGACAAGTTGCATTTGCCTCCAATTTTTCACTGCCTAGGGTCCTACATCAATGGTCAGCATTGCTCCCGAATAATGTGGCTATTTTCGCCGGGAAAGACTTCGATGTCCTGTTGGGTGAAACCTCCGTCATGAACGTATCTAGGATGGTATGGGGACAGTGCTAAATCAAGCTGTCCTGTAAAGGAATGCACGCTGGAATGCGATGGCACATCGTGAACTGAACCTGTGAGCTCTATAGAGCTTCTGCAGCTGGAGGCAAAGAGAAGCTCCGCCCAGCAAAAATTCACCAGCCAGCAGAAAATTTTGCAGCGAAATGCTTTGAGAAGTTTCGGCTCTGCGAGCTCTGGAATATTCTGCACTGAGGCCATTTACCAGGCCTCCACCACCTCCACCTCCAATTGAGATGCTGCCGGAGCGATGATGCCTTTGCCTTCTTCGACTTGCACTATGTTGAAATGGCACCATTTCAGCACACTTGGAATGAGTTCCCTAATCATTTGATGTCATTTGGATTCATTTGGTCCTTTAGTCGGAAAAAGTAGGATTCTTGCATATTTTTGCACTCTCCTACCTTAGTACCACCTGTTTGACCTATTACTACGTTTTGAAGTTTCAAAGTGTTTGTTTGCAACTGCCCCCAGTCGCAGGAAATGACGTGGAAACCCCAGAAGGCAACGTGCTTAAGTTTGATGGGATTCATACTGACTGACTGGTGTTCAATAGGCTTCACTCTCAAGAGATGTGCTGTTTCCAAGTGGCTTCTACTTGGCTGACCATCGAAGAACTTTGTAACTGGCAGGCGCCTGAGCGCGTTCGTGTACATTGAGAATCATTGAGAGCTGTATTCGTCGGAGCCACTGGAATTTCCCAGTGAAGAAATGTGAAGAAGTAGAATTCTGATGAAGCTTCTGATTGTGTTTAAATTTCTTCCAGGATCACAGGCCTTGCGCCTGGTTTTGTGGTGACGCAACTGGGAGGCGGACCTTTTGGCGCGCAACTTTAGACGCGACCTCCCTGTGGCAATTTAACGTGACTATCATGAATAGACAGATTCAGCCACAGAAAACCACAGCGCTTTGTTGCGGCTTGGGCCTCTTGTATCGTTGCCAGTGTTGGGTATTTGGCCAGAGCCTACGTGAGTTTTCACAAGATTCATTTGATATCATTTGATTGAATGCTGCTTGTTCTTTGCTGTGTGCAAAGCAGGCTCAAACATGGATGTCTTGTACAACATTGTCTTTCCTCACCAAATGTTTTGTAACTTCTTCGGAAAGTCATGCAGCTACGCAGTCCTAGCATATACTGGATGCACAACACAAAGAACTCCTAAGTCCGATCAGTCACGAAAGAGAGAGGGCTTTGTTTGTGCAACCGATTCCATGAAGCAGCCAAGATACTCGTTGCCTCTGAGCCCGGTGCTTCAACGCACAGGCCAGCTCTGTCAAGTGGGGATTTGGCATGATTTGGCATTTTTGCTCCCAGGTTTTCAGCCACTGTGCACAGAATGCCTGCTCAACCCGTTCCTGACTACCAGATCTGACTCTTTCAAAATCTTATTGGAAACTGCAGTCCCTAAGTATCCAAAGTTTGGCTGCCCTGGTGCAGGTTCTACTGGTCCTGCGCCTGTGGTTTCGGCTAGTGCAGCCTCGCGACTTGTGTCCCCGACAACGCGCGGCGTTGCTTTTGTATCGGGTCCCCGGCGATCCCCGTGGTCCCAACCGGAGAAGGTGTCGCCATCCCCCAGGCGATCACCGAGACTTCAGTGGAAAACCGACCGAGAAACCAAAAGTCCCAGGCTTTCGCCGAAAATCGGCAGCACTGGAAACAGTGCCGGAACTGGAATCCTTCCAAAACGCGAGAAAGGCAGAGAGATGCGGGCTGCCAGTGCTGAGTCTTTGAGCCCAGACAAAATTGCGGGGAAGTCGCCTTGGCCCATACTTCTAGGTTCCAGGCAGCAAAGCTTGAGCAGCTTCTCAGGCGACACGATTTCCTATGGCCTGAGGAGGTCGAATGGATGGGCAGCCCTGCAATGCCAAGAAGTGATGCAGGCCATGGAGCCATTTCGACAGTCTCTCCAGATGGTGTTGTCAGATCCAACAAGTGCCGACCTTCAACACCTCCACAGCCAGTGTAAGCTCATGGTGGCTGCAGCGAATGGCTTGCAGCAAGCCCTAGAAAGCGAGAAGTGCAGGAGTGCACAGTGGGGTTTCCAGTGGATATTGAGCAACAGATGTCAGGAAAAGACCCAACTGTTTGGAGTGTGAGAGCGAAAACGACCATTGAAAGAGCATAAAGAATTCCTGACAGATTCAGAGGGATGCAAGGTGACCAAATCTTGTGTGAAACGTCTCCTGTCTCAGCACAGTGTTTCTGTACGATCCCATTCAAATCCTTTCAATCCCAGCGACGTATTCAGCCTCAGGAGCTGGCATGATGTTGCTGCGGGCTCTCTCTGTGGCCGCCTTGCCCCAGCCTTTGCGATTTTGATTTTAGGATTTTTAGGTATTTTGAGAGATCGAAGTAGGATGAAGTAGGTATGTTATGGTATGTTCCTCTTGCGCATAGCCGCACCAACATGCAATGTGGACCTTGATGGTGACTCTGGCTTGCAAAGGCCCACCCACCTAGAGAGCTGCAAGCTGTCCGTGCAGAAGTGGANGCATAGCCGCACCAACATGCAATGTGGACCTTGATGGTGACTCTGGCTTGCAAAGGCCCACCCACCTAGAGAGCTGCAAGCTGTCCGTGCAGAAGTGGAGGACTTTGGGCTTGCAGCACGGAAAGAGTTGCAGACAAACAAGATTAATGACCGCAGAGGATTGTGGCTGCTCTCCTTGAGAAATATTCAGTTATTCACCAGCCAGCAAGGATTGACATTTGTTGGTTGCTAGCGTATCTGATATTTAGTATCCTGGGTGAAAGCTGCTTTCTCACACATGTTCCAAACTATGGAGATCATAATATACTATTTATATTGCGTATATCTAATATATAATATATTATATACTCGTACATATACACACTATTGTAATGTATTGTTCTTACACCAATTTAATCTAAAGATTCTTGGACCGTAGGCAAAGTCTTGTACGCACGAAAAGAAAGAAAATACAACAGTCCTTGTTGCCATCTATTCGGCATGAGCAGTAGCTATTTGACGCTTTGAGAAACTTCAGCTGCAAAGAAGAAAGACTGACAGAGAAACAAAGCGGCATAGATTGGGAATGTCACTGGGCGTGCATCAGTTCCATATGTTTGTGCGTATGGAGGAATTGAAGGCACAAGTGAATGTCTTGGAACGTAGCGCTAGAGCCGACGACTTGGAGCAGGTGCGGATGCGTCTGCGTGGGAGCAAGGATGCCAGTGCAGCCAGTCTTGTTCCAAGTGTCAGGTGGCTGCGCAACTTCGCAAGCGCGTGGCAGAACTGCAGGAGGAAGAGGCCCATCAGGGCATCTTGAGTCCCGATTAAGGTCTCAATAGTATACTTATCTTGCAGCGATGATCCTGGGAGCTGCCACTTTCANCTGCAGGAGGAAGAGGCCCATCAGGGCATCTTGAGTCCCGATTAAGGTCTCAATAGTATACTTATCTTGCAGCGATGATCCTGGGAGCTGCCACTTTCAACCAGGCAGCCGTACCAGGCAGCCAAGCAAGGAAGACTTATACAAAATGGAGGGCCACCATGAAGGATGTACATATTACAAGCCAACACACGCATATGCCTCTACACAAATATATGTGTGAAAACATATAGAGAGAGAGAGATAGATAGATAGATAGATAGATTGATAGATAGATACTTGATTGATAGATAGATACTTGTAGATACATATTGCACACACACACACATATCTACGGGCTACACGGCTACACTCATTTTTCTGGATCGTACTTTGGTGTGGCCTTGCTTTTTTTTCAGGCACGATCTGCTGCCTTGCGAGAGGAATGTCGTCCTATCCTCAGCTTCCACTGGACAATGGGCTGGAGAAGATCTCTGGGTAAGACCTCTGTCAGGAGAGCTCCGATTGCAAATAGCAGAGCTGGTGGCACAAACCTCAAGTGAAGGCAGGGTTGCAGGGTTGGTTGCAGAGCAATCGCTGCCCTGCTTGAGTACCTGCGCCTTCTTTCCTGCTCTGTCTCCGTGATGAAACTTATTTTCAGTGTCCTCCTGCTCTGTTTTTCTTGCTGATTGCGTGTCTGAACGGAACCCAAGGGAGGACAGATTTTGGAACTTAGAATGACTTGCAATCTTAGCAGTCCAGCTTTTTTGGAAAGATGAGGCCCTCAGCAATGTCTTGAACTCCGCGAGCGACTGAAAAAGCTGCAGGCCAAACAGTGGCAAAGGGATGGGACGTGTAGCCGTGCTACCTAAGAATCTATCAGAATCTGGGAGAAGGCTTGAAGGTATCCATGTCAAGAGGAGGTTCTTCTTTTGCAAGAGTTTGTGGAGTCCCTGCAGGTTCAAAGGTTTTGAATTCATCTTCAAACCTCGTCTCTACTTGCCTTCTTCGATGATATTCGCAGGAGATGACACAATCAGCACATTCTCATCAACGGCTGCAAGATGAATTGACCGTCAAAGATGTTTGATGTGTTTTAATCACCTGGCGGACAATGAGGCCGTCATTTGTATAGGCCCTACAGGCCTGGTGGCCGCCCATACGGGAGCTTTTTGTTTGAAAGAAATCTCCAAATTCAGTCAGTAGTGAGAAGACCCAAAGTGTCTTTGTAGGTGTACAAAGCGTTGGAAGCTCGAAGTTTGCAGCATTCCTGCGCAAAGAGAAGACGAACTGCTACAAAATCAAAAAAATCTGACACCACCAACTCTGTGGTACCAACAAACCCCTATGTTTTTTTTGAAACGCACCAAACATTCATAATTCTCCTGAAATATGACATGTTTGTTTTAATCTTGGTTTGTGCTTTCGGCATCGGAAACACGTCAAATGCAGAAATATCGAAACTGTTTTATCAACACCAAAAACATGTGACGCCTGCGGGGTATGAAAAGAAAATGTTGAAAATCCCCTCGGGTGAACACAGATTTGGACAAGCAAACAAAACAACATGTTTCAGCCGATTGTGCTGAACTATACTGGGGATTTTCCATATTCGAGCAAGGTATCTCCCAGAGCGGTTTCGACCAGGCTTTGCACTGTTCACATGAACAGTATGGTGTTTGTTTTGGTCAGCATTATTCAGCATTCCACACCATGCATTTGGCCCACCTCAAAAAGGCAAATCAAAACAAAGACTCAACGCGGCATCTCTGCTAAATTCTGCTAAAAGCTAGTTTGGATGGACTTTTTGCAGCGGCTTCGGTTTCGGCGGCACCCCGCATTCGGTACGTCCAATTGCACATAAACACAGAAAAACGGAAAAAAACATGTTTCAGCATGCGTTTTGTGCTTCTTGTTGTGTGGCAGATATCATTGGCATTTTTTGCTGATGATTAGCTTTGCAGGTCATGGCTGGTGTCTTGTGATGTCTTGTGTGTTGTGCATGTTCGCAATCCACACTGTAGAAAAAACAGTGAAATGCTAAGCTGAAGGTGGTCCATTATTTCCCGCAGCACATGCGCTACGCCCACCAGGTACTTCTCTATATGCACTTTCATATGGTTTTTGCAGGGTTTCTTTAGGGTTTCTTTAGGGTTAGGGTTTTTCTCAGGTTTTTTCCAGGTTTTCTTCAGGGTTTATGTAAAAAGTGTTGAAAACAGCGTTTGTGGTACAGCCGAGACCCTGCAGAGGGTCATCAATCACGTGGTCCACGAAGCCACATGAACCACATCAAGTGAAATCATCTCAACATAGTGGAAGGCCACAAAGTATTGTAAGGGTCAGCAAAAATGAGGTTCCCGGCAATCATTCCAAAAGACGTGCGGGCATAGCACAAGTGCTGGCCGCATTATTTGTTTGATCAAAATTGTTGGATATATGATACATGAATATGTCTCAAATCTGATCTGAAGGTTGTTGTTTGTTGATGTTTGCAATTGTGACTTTGCCTGGTCGCCATTTTCATTATGATCACTAACGAAATGTTGTATTGATATGCAATGATATGCACCTGCGTTGACATGCAACTCAAACTTGATTTACAACCATATCTTGTATCATCTTGTCATTTTTGGTCAGCACCACCTGATTGCTACTTTCCCAATATACATTGCAAGGACTTTCGCGTTTGGGTGTAGGGTTTACTGAGTGTTGAACCATATGACATTTCACAATCAAACTATAGGCATAGAACTTGCGTCCCATGGTGTTTCGCAAAAAAAAAACATACAAAATCACAGAAAACAATGATTGCTTTGATGCAGCGTCCACAGTGTGATTCCAGATTTTCCAGCCATGAAAACCAACAAAAATGAGATGAAATAGAGCCTGAACCTTCCACCATCCAGAATTTTTTGAACTTTTGGTACATTGAACGCAAATGCCCCGCAAACAGCCGCAAAACTTGCAGAACGTTCCAAAAGTGCCATTTGGATCAAACGTTCAGATTTCAATTTAAAAACATGAAATCAATCCTTCCGAGTTAAAATTAGGAAGATCATGCATGAACAAGGTCCCACTGGCTGAATCTACTCATATACGATGGATCCCACCAACTGTTACCTTGCCTGATCCCTATACATATATGTGGAAACCTGAGTGGAAAAAACCTCCTGAAAGCCTTAGAGGGTCTGAGGCTGAAATATTTCGAGCCTATGGTGATTTCGGACTGACTTTATCCATTGACTCAAATTTTGGTTGGATCTCAATCAAAATTTGGGAAGAG
>BGPT01003790.1:0-12298 GCA_003297045.1 Symbiodinium sp. clade C Y103
ACATCCTTTGCTGCAAGGGCTTCAAGAAAGTCCTCTGGGGCCAAGTCTGATGATGAGGTAGCTGAAGTAGATGAAGTAGTCTGAACTGGTTGGGCAGGTACTGGAAGAGGAGGTTCTGGTGGTACTTCTTGAGAATCAGACTGCTTCACTTCGGCCATGGCGCAGGTCAATGGATGTGAAGTCAAAGAAATGGGAAAAGNAGGAGGTTCTGGTGGTACTTCTTGAGAATCAGACTGCTTCACTTCGGCCATGGCGCAGGTCAATGGATGTGAAGTCAAAGAAATGGGAAAAGAAAACAATGATCAAACAACAACACTATAAAGGACAATGCCAAAACACCATGTGGCTAAGTAGAAGTGGGGCAAAGTGGTCCCTTATTGGTGTAAGTGGGTCCCAGGATGTCAAAAACAAACACATGAGGGGAACAAACCCAATGCAAAATGGGCAGGCATGTCAAACAGCATGTGCTGACTTTNCAAACACATGAGGGGAACAAACCCAATGCAAAATGGGCAGGCATGTCAAACAGCATGTGCTGACTTTGTGGCACAGCTAGGCTTGTGCCAAATGCCTGTGATGACTACCATGGAGCTCTTTAATCGACGCTTGAAATGCTCCTGTCCATGCTCCCGCCTAGCCAACTGTCAACGCAAAGTCCGTTCCGGAGCTGAGCAGGGTTGCGCATCTGGCAATCTTCCTGGACACGTTCCATCTCGTTCATGCTGCTTCCTACTGTCAAATCAACATCTAAGAGCATCAAAACCTCAAAGCGAGGAAGAGCACAAGTTGAATGCCAATGCCTAAAACCTCCATTCAAAACCCACACCCTGTTCCAATGAAACTCTTGATCAGTACGTTACAAGTGCCTGGGTTAGGGGCCTGGTTTGGAAGGCCTTTTTGTTTGTTCTAGATCTCTTCTGGCCATTCTTGCCAGCAAATTAGCGATAATTGGTAGAAATCACACGGCATCGGCAAGAACACGGGATTGTCCGGCAGCTCCAAAAAGCTGCACTTCAGCTGTTCAAGCAGCTCAAAGCCTGCCCAGATTTGAAGGTCTTGGGTCAACAGCTTTGAAGGATGCAAAGGATGCTGTTTCCAATCTTTAGATTGGATTGTGGCAAATAAAGGGCATTTCTACATATTCACTACTTTTAACTGCTATATATCCTCATACTGTTGTATAGTGTTGCAGCATGTTAGAACGTACAGATACGTACAGCATCTTGCAGCGTCTTACAGCACTCGTCTCCAGATCTCGCCATCCGCCTTCAGTCATCAGTGAGTTCCATTCCGGTGAAGCCATGGCCCGCTTGGCGACCGACTGCCACTGCGGATCAGCAAAGTCTCAAAGCGGACCGATACGAGTCCGATCATGTCCAATCTCTTCACAAATCTCTTCACAAATCTTCACACTTTCCGTCCACTTTCCGCTTTGGGACTTTGCTCCTTATGTTGTGATGGGCTGTGCATCTGGCGTTGACTCCCGGCGAATGAAGCTGGAGAGCAATTCCAGCAATGACTCCATAAGGCTTATGATTCCTTGCGTGCTTCACTGAGCTTCTTGAACCAAACAGCTTGCAGCTTCATTTCTTGAGACAAAGCAAAAGGAAAGAGCAATGGAAGGACACCAGAGGGTAAAGAAATCACATGCAAGACCCCAACATGCAAGACCCCAACAATGAAAGCGTCTGAGTCTAAGTCATAAATATGTCATGATCATACTGAGCTGTTTTTCAAACATGTTAAACTGATCTAAACTATGGAGGTCTGCTGTGTCTGGGTTCTGGACCTTCCCCGCACCTTTCTGGGTACCTTTCTGGACCCCTTTCTGTGTAGGAGGAACTGCTGCCTTCCAGTCGAGTCCGAGGCAGCTGCATTCGTCATAGATGGTTTTAAACGGTTTTAGATTTACGCGTCGTAAACAACAAATAAATTTAGAATAGATTAAACAAGTACATGGTTCGTAAATGTTCGTAATATGCTTCGTTTGATATAGCCGTTCATCAATGGCTATGGTGCTGTGGAGCGCTTCCTTTTTTGAACTGTGTGGTTGGGACAGTTGGGACATGGTGCACCTTCTGCGCTGGTTTGGACTCTTTGCCAAAGTCTTTGCCGAAGTCTTTGCCTGACGGCACCACTCGGAGATGGGCATGTTACAGACGTTACATGTCGGAAGAAATGCAATGTTACATGTAAAATAAACAGATCTCATGCTGTGAATGTGAGAAGAAATTGTAACCTTCTGCTGTGAAGTGGCTGTCAAATGCTGTCCCGTCAGGCCTTTACCAGCTGCACCTTTTCCATTTGGAGGCTCCGTCGCCGGCTCGGGAGGCTGGCGACGCAGAAATATCACCAGACTGAAACGACTCGAAAACAATTTGGAATCAGATTCGTATCGGATAAATCCAAAGATTTTGCGTTCACGATGAGGATTGGCCACCTCAGTCCTTGTGTTAGCTGTATGAATTGAGCTCAAGTGAAGACTTCAGAATCAGGGAGTTTTCCGAAATGAATTGAGCTGTCAGGCCCCGAGCTTGGCCGCGCCTTGCTCTTGAAGGCGGGCTGAAACTTCGCAGGTCTGGGCTGGCCTCACCCGTTTAACCCCGATTCTTCCACATCTCAATCAAACTCCATGACATTCCATTTTTTCACCAGCAACAGGCAGTGATCACTCAGATCACATCAAATCACATCAGAACATCTGTGTCTTGCATCGTTTTTTCAGCGCACCTGCAGCAGGCGTCTCCCTCGCCTGGAGGAAAGGGAGTGAAATTCAAAATGTGTCAAAAGTTGGATGAAATGTAATGAAATGTGTCAAAGGAATGTCGCATCAAACGGCACCTCCGCAGGAGCAGGTTTCGCCTCCCGCGGCTTTGGTTTCACGCCAACGTGAGTTGATTCAACCCGTGAAATCCCGTGGAATCGGCATCTCACTGTCGAGCCTTGGGCGTGAGGACCTTGGGTGACACAATTGTTAGCGATTCAGAGCAATTCTTGGCGACGCAGCATGGGTCGAGTATCGTTATCGTGGGTGGTATTTGTATGTATTTGTATGTATTCGTTAGCTAATCTCAAAGTTGTGGATAACTATGGAAAACTTATGTTTGACAATTGCACATGACTCAAATGACAGTACTTAGCGGTTTTGAAAAAGGCCCTGGCCATAGTCTTCTTCGCAGCCCAGGCTTCGGAATCATCAGTGGTAGCGGTGCCTTTCTGGCCTGCGCCTCGGGAGAATCTTACATCCGACGTCTTGTGGAGATTCAATGAGATTCACACATCCTTCCCATCCTTCCCATCCTTCCCATCCTTCCCATCTTTCCCTCCTCCGTATCCGCCTTATCCATCCTTATCCTCTATTATCCTTCATCCACTGCAAAAAGTCATCGAGTTCTGATATTGATGGATCACGTTTATTCAAAGTCGATCCCCTTCTTGATCCATTTTGTAGGATCATGAAGCAGCGGGCCTTTGCCGGGGGGCTCAGGCGGTGGGCTCACTCCCTGGTGAGTCAAGAAACTGCAAACGCTGTTGCATGACCATCACACCCAATTTAGATTGCACCGCCACACACCTGTGAAGTGCTTTTTCTTCAGAAAAATCAAGACTTACATTTATCGTTGACTTTTTTTTTCTAAGCTGTCTGATGTTTCGTCGGACACCAGCCTTTGCAGTGCCTTTGCCAACCTCAGAGGGCAGATGCCGAACTCTTCAGAGCCATTGGACTCAACTGCTTACAGCCTCTGTTTCAAACTTGTCTAGTATCTCAAGATATCTCAAGCATATCTCAAGCATCACATGGCTTGGGCAGAGGCTGCATTTCCCGCATTAGGCGCCTGAGAAAAACCGTCACCAGGACGAGACAAATCTCACTACTCTACACTACTCTGACGGAAAAGAGGTGCAACATGGTGCAACTGTGGGAGCCAAGCCTTTGCACTTGGAAGAACTACGCCTCCTGACACCTCGAAGCCAACGGAAACCAAGGGAAATCAACGGAAATACACAACCGACACAACCCCATCGGAGAATGGCAACTTTCCTCAAAGCCACTTACAGACGCACGGAATCTCAAAGGATCTCAGAGAATCTCAGAGGTCAAGCTGAGCTGAGCAAAACTGGACTTGGGCTGCCATGGGATGCCTGATCCACCTTGCGTTTGAGCCCAGCATCTGACCTGAGGGGTGAGCAGGTGAGCAGCTGCGCAACAGTCGTTGCGATGTCGAGGTTCGAACCCTGCTGCCTTCGGCACCTGAAGTCACCCAACACACTTTGCATCACTTTGCTTATCGCGGAACATCACTTGTAGAAATTCCCAGGGCACATACGATGTGAGGTCAAAATGGATCTAAATGGGTCAAAATTAATCAATTGCACCATGTCAAAGCCAGCTTGAGAACTCAGGCCAAAGCAGCAGATTCTGGCGGGACCTCGCTTCACTGACAAGTTCACTCAAGTGACTTAACTATGCTTGGTCGAAGCTGGAAGTAGAGTCTAAGTAGAGTCTTTTTTCCTTACTCAAGTGGTGTCAAAATGTGTCAAGTTGTGTCAAAGAATGGGTCCACTCGGTCCCCATGTGGGTCCCACATTCCACGCACCGGGGCGCCGACGGATGGTGGTTGGGGCCCAGAAGGTGGGCCTTTTGGTCTGGCTGTGGCGGGCCCTGGAAGCCGAGGCTTCAGAGGAGGCCGCGCTTGCCTCACAACTGAGATATCCATAGACATCCTAGAGATGAAGTCAAGGATTACATAGGATTACAGAGGTGATTCATGGTGATTCCCACTGAATCATATTGAATTCAATATATTGAATTCAATATATTGAATCCACTTTATAAAATGTTGCAATGTCGCAAGGTTGTTCTAGAATTGACAATCTTTAACAGCAGGGACGAAGCAGACCTGCTCACAAATCCCACAATCAATTCAGCCTACCTTACGGCACTCTGCCAAGACTTTGCTAGTAGCTGTGAGAAATTCACAGGAACACATCCTTCGTATGTGTTCAATAATTTTTCACTGTGTACATATTATGTTCGGTTTGCAGGTGCACCAATTTCCGAGTGTGTTGCTCCCCAGGC
This sequence comes from Symbiodinium sp. clade C Y103, assembly GCA_003297045.1. Taxonomy (NCBI): domain Eukaryota; class Dinophyceae; order Suessiales; family Symbiodiniaceae; genus Cladocopium; species Cladocopium sp. clade C. Next base: position 5,081 of record BGPT01003790.1, read on the forward strand.
TGGGCATAGGTGCCACGACCACCAGGCCTGCGCGTTTGCTGCGGCATGGGTCAAATTCAAATGATTTCCATTGGAATCTCCATACGGCTATGAGTCAAAACCCTGGTACCTAGTGAACATCAAAATAGCTGGTAAATGGATGTTCATCCCATGAAAATAGCTACTAATAGGTTTTGACCCATCCCCATACTTCTTAAATCTTCTTACCCCTTTTTGCCACAGTTCCGATCTGTGGTGGCCATGCTGGTGTCAGTTTGAATAATTTCCTGGCTGAAATGTAGCGGTTCAGGGTCCAAGAACAGGAGTCCTGATGGATGTGGAGACAGATCCTCGAGCAGTTGACCTTGGAAAGCGCTTCAACCATCTTCAAACATCTTCGAACCAACATCTTCAAACGGTTTTCGGAAGATCGGGGTTGAAAATCAGACTGGTTTCAAGTACTGTTACGAGGAATACAGCGGAATACATAGAAAAAAAGACGAATGGATCACGATGAGATGAATCCATGATAAATCAGGAAAGAAGCGATTTTCAGCACAACCAATCAACGAGCTCGGGCACTAAGGGCCAGGCACTGGCTGGCCTTGAGGCCTAATTGTGAACAGTGCAGAAATTCCGCTGAACAAATCAAGAATATATATATATATGTATATGTATATATATATATATGTAATGCATCATAGAATGTATCATAGAATGTATCCTAGAATGCTGTAAGAATTCTGGCATCAGCACAGGTCCAGACCTCGCATAAGGGTACGAAGGGCCTTAGAGGTGAGGCAATGAGATGCGTAGCATGGCTGAATGCATTGCTTGCAGCTGTGCCTAGCTGATTTTCAGGCGACAAGTTGGCACGTCTGGGTATCACACGCATGGCATGCCCAGTGCTGGCTAGCCCTCTACCAGCATGCAGCAATAAAACTGAGATGGCCATCGGAAAATGTGAAGCTGCACACGTCCTGATGGTTCTGCACCATGGTTTTTTTCATGATATCAAATAATAGAAGCACATTTGTACATCAACTGATATGCTGTTGCTGCTGTTACCATTTCCTGCGAAGCGGAAGAGAATCCTTTCAGGACCTCTGAAAACTTAGTTCTAAAACAACTGAGATGCTACTGCTGGATGCAGGAACTCCCAAGAATCCCAAGATTAGCGAATGACCCAAGAATCCCAGACTCAGAGTTTGGAAAACTTTGGAGCTGCATCCAAGCTAAGCTCTGAAGACTTGGAAATGTGTGGCAAACAAGCAAAGCAGTAACACCGGACAAGCCATGACAAGCCCCTATCTTGGGCAGTTGCGACATGTTTCACCAGCTCCCAAGAAAGTAAAGAGATCATCAGAGCACTTCAGCACTTCAGAACGTCCAGGTCCGATGTGGGGCTTTGCTCAGGAAAATGAACCACGCGAGCTATGCCAATTTCGACGACTCAGCTCAGCTGCTCTCATCTGCGATCTCAACATCAAGCGTTCACCAACTCTCTGGGCTGAACCTGGGATCTGAAGGGATCTGAAGGGATCTGAAGAGCAGTGTATGCAAGGGCAACTTTGCTCCATTACGATCCCAACCGCTGCTGACCCAGTATTCCAAGTACAGCGAGTCTACAACGAGTCTACAACGAGTCTGGTCACCAAACCCACGAGGTTTCACCAGTTTCACCAGTCGCCTCCAAATCTTCGGCCACTCGTTGGAGCGCCCGCTGCACCAGCCGCTGAGCAAAGCGCTGGGCGAATGCAGTAGCACCTGCGCTGGAACAAATCTCTGCGGGCTCCGCTCCGGCCACGGGACAATCCATTTTGATAATCAGAACAACCAACAACATCCAATAAGATAACAACCTTTTTGGGGGTACGGTTTTGCATGCCCCCCCTCATTTCTGGGAAAAGCGAATACTACTGTTGGGTCTTTCCAGATCGACGGATCATCAACGGTTCAACAGAACCTACAACATGGAACTGGTGCTTCAGCAGATCCAACCTGGCAGCAAGGCAGGCCCGAAACCAGTTGCCAGTTGCACCAAGCGCTGCAAATCCTCAAAGCCGCAAGTTGGTGACAAAATGTGGATGTGACGCAAAAGATGAGTTGTGAAGGGAGCTAATGGGAGCTGTATATGATATGGAAGCTCTATATGGGAGCTGTATACATAGGGAGATACATGGCTGAGTCCTGCAAGGATCCACTGGTTGTCGAGATGGGCTGTCCGGCCTGCAACTTGTAACGAGACCAGGCTACAAATGGCGACAGCAATTCAACACTTTGCAGCTTCAAAGTCCTACAAGCATACCTAGAATTTCTTGTAATACATACAGCAACACATTTATTGCTTTACTTTCACAAAATGTTAGGAAGATCTTCAGCAACTGCGTCCATCAACCGCCCGAAAGGGAAACGGTGCACAGCCACAAGAATCACAAGAGTGTTTAAGTGTTTCATGGCTTCCCCAACTCAGCTCTGACCTAGCTCAGCATCACAGGTGCTGCCTGAATGATTTGAACGATCTTGCGGATGACCAAGAGAGCCTGCTTGTCCTGAGCGTCAGCATGACCCTCCAGGTGGCGTCACAAAGTCTGCTCGGAAAAAAAGTTGGCAGGGCAAAAAGTTGGAGAATGGTCCCAACCCAAACAGCAGATACAGTAGCAATCTTTCAATTCGGGCTGGAGCATGATTTTGAGTGATTCCCGAAGTATGATAACCCAAAAGTCTAGCGGTCTTGACCTTTGCCTTGCATGTTGCAGCGGTGCCGAAAGCTACAAACGATTCATTTCCGATAGTTACTGTTGATTGGTTCGGTTTGTTGCTAATCCCAAAACACTGGTTAGTAGAACCGTGCGTAAAGATCGAGTAACCAACAGGCGTTTGTCGGGTTCGGCCCCTGCTTAGATGGCTGCAGGCTGCGCCTCTCTGTTGAGTAGCCTCTCTTCCAAGCGATCACCCAGAAGCAAGCGCCTGCGGAGAAGCGTGTGAAATATTGTGAAATCAGCAAGAGGACTTGAAAGGACTGGTTTCGCTTGATCAGACTTCTTTACGGATGCCCGTCGCTTGACTCACTTCAACTCGGAACCTCCTACAATGGTCTGTGGCTTCAGTGCGGTTGCTTCTGTTTTACATCTTGACATATTTCACCGAAAATTGCCGAAGATGTGCTAGCTTTGCAGAATACCTTTGCAGCCCTTGTCGCAAAGCTAAAAGCCTCTTCATTATCTCCATGTTTGCTCTTTGTCAACAAAGTGAACATCCAAACTGAACACCTCCTTGTGTTTGTTAGAAGATGAAGGGTTTGTCTTCATTCCATGTCATTCCACGTCATGTCATGTCATTTCCCAACTTCGTTTTCAGACTAAACTGCTCCCCCATAGAAGAATGTCTCGAAGAGTGTTGCGTATTCTCCAGTGCTTCCATTTGTTTCCGTGCTTCGGCGTAAGCTGCGCACAAAGGAGCTGCCACGGGAACCGCCAAAGGGCCCAGAGGATTCAGGGCTCTGAGTGACTGGAGCACCTCAAACATCTGAAACATCTCGTATCACACATTCTGTTCACATTCTGTTCACACGTGTTTCCAGATCATTTCGGAATATCCGAAAACATCTACTTCATTCTACTTCTATATCTGTCTGGAATATATCCCAAGTCATCCAAGAATCATACGAGAATCATTCCATTATAATGACATATAATGACATTGAAGATCGGGATTCCCTGTGGTATGTCTGGCTGGCTTTGCGATTTGTTGGGAGCATGTTGATGCAAATCCTCCTCGGAACATGTATTGATTGTACTGTCAACATGTGCCGCTGAAACACAGCAGCGCGAGACAGCGCATCCACAGCAGCCACTCCTTCATCGATTAGAAGATCTTGAAGGAAATTCCCATCCTGAATGTGACAGAAATGTGAGGGATTGAAGCTGCATGAAATTCTCCTAGCGCCCATGTTTCTCTCATTCACCTGCTTTTGTCAGAGGCTAGTCGCCACATTTTGTTGAAATCTAAACGTCTAAAAAAAACCTGTAGCCCGTGTCTGACTACATCCCATCAACTACTCCATTAACCCATGCTTCAGCCAAGAGACTGGGGAGAAGAGAACAGCTGCAATATCTTTCCTGGCCAGCAGTGTAGCAGCCATAATGTCAAAGACCACAGTTTTCCAATTTTTTCCAGGGTGACTCTGAATCTTCGAACAACATTTGATCGGCTATTGGACCCACTGGACATCCGTGACATGTCTTAACTTTGCCGGGCAGACGTCGCAAAGTCCAAATTTTCACCACTTCGTCTCGCTTCGTTCCCGTTCCTGTCGTTTTCGGCCTCAACCGTTTCTGGCGTGGGAGCACCTGCTGCTGCGGCCTCAACACGATCGCCTTTCCTCAGCAAGGCGCAAAGTGAAAATGAAAAATGGTCGACCTTCCAAAATGTTTCGCATTTGTTTCATGTCTTGTTTCACGTCTCCACTGCGGACACAATACACACCACTGCGGATCGATTCGAGGCCAAGTCACATCAAATTCGTAAAAGTTCGGAAACCTAGTAAGCAGAGAATGAACGAGGCGTATCAAAATGTAATGGTTCTCCTGCACCACGAGACAGAATAATTCCGTTCAACAAATAGGAGAGCATTATCACACGCCTTGAGACAGACTTTCAAGACGATCGGGGGCAATTCGACTGCGGCCTTTGTAGAGGTATGCCCTCAATGCCTCAAACAGTCCGAAAATCAGCACCGATCCTTCGATATATTTTTGAGTCGTTTGCGTGTTGTTTTGATATACCAGAACCTATGAAAGCATGAGCCTGTTAGAGACGGAGAAAAAAATGTGAGAAGTCCATGTTTGCTGTTTGTTGTTTGCGTCGTGACTCTTTCTGCACCTCGCGAATGCGAAGGCTGTCGTCGGTCAACAGCCGTCGGGCAATGTAAGGAAAGGTCTCGGACCTCAGGGACAGAGCGAAATACGTTTGACATTGCCTGCGATGCATGGATGCATGTTACTTACCTACTGACTTACTGACTTATTGACTTACATACTAATTACTTGCTTAATTACTTACTTACTTGCTTGCTTGCTTGCTTGCTTGCTTGCTTGCTTACTTACTTACTTACTTAAGTACTTAATTACGTGTTTGCTCAATGACTTACCTACCTACCTATTTATTTATTCATTCACTTTCTTATTTATTCTTATCTATTTACTTACTTGCTTAGGCTTGGCTTAGTTACTTAGTTACTTATCTACTTACCTACTGACCTACTTACCTGCTTACCTTCTTACTTACTTACCTACTTAGCTACTTACCTACTTACGTACCTACCTACTTACTTTCTTGCCTCCTGACCTACTTACCTACTCACCTCCTGACCTACTTACCTAGCATTGCATTGCGTTACATTACATTACACTACATGACTCACATTGAATTACACTACATACATATATGTATAGTTTTGCAAGCAATTACCCAGGGCCAAACGGGTCACACATGTGTGGCGCCAGTGCAATTTGCTTGATACTCTACACATGATTTTGGTACCATGTTTTAAAACGATTCGAATCCAAAACAAATAGACCGTTTGCTGTCCTCAAGACCCGATGCAGACAGTTTTGGGGGGCAAGAGTTGCGAAATCCACAGCCCGAATCAAAATTGACCGTTATCCAACGCGACTGAATTTCAGCCATGCCGGTCAGAAAGTTAATACTGCCCGAATTGATGTATACGCCCTACGTATCGCAAGATAACCGGTTTACCACTGCGCGATCGAATTCCAAATTTCTGCCTTTTTCCGGATTAACCTATAGCACCTTTTTTTGACGTAAAAATGGCGGTCCAGGTGCCTACTCTCTATCCATCCATCTGTCCATCTGTCAGTCCATCAATCTATATGTCCATCAGTCTGTAAGTCTATCAACCTATCATCCTATCAACCTGCCAACCTATCAGTCTATCAGCCTATCTATCTTTCTACCTATCTATCTGCTACCTATCTAGGTATATATCTATCTATATCAAATTGAATGTGTGCATCTATCGAAGCTGACCGATATGCTACTCACTCTACTGCACAATGCTCTGTAAAAAATAAAAACAAAAGATTATATGCGTGAGACATCTTCTACAGAAATCCGTCCGCACTGAAGGTGCCGGAGAGTGGTAGCTTAGCGTGGAATGAAACGAGTGCTTCAGAGAATCAATGGTGCAGCTTCAGCGGGAGGGATCTGTTCGCCCGGGACCGCCAGAAACAAGTTCCGCACTGTTACTTTTGCAATTTGCATTTTTCCCCACATATTTGTGTGGAGTTCTTGTTTTTTGTTGTGCACTCCCGTCCGTCTTCCGTCGGCCGCACGCAACTCACCCACGCACAACTCTTCCACACACAACTCTCAACTCACTCACGCACAACTCACTCACGCACAACTCTTCCACACACACAACTCTGTCGGCACACAACTCACTCACTCACTCACAACTCTTGTGTGGCAGGCGTGTCACTTGTGGCACTGGGCTGGCTCTTGTGACGCGCTTGGTCGCTTGGTGACACGGACCTCCATTTTGTGTGGCAGGGGTGCGACTTGGTGACACGGCTCATGGCGTACCAGTTGCCATCTACGGAAGGTCCGATATTGCACAAGTTCTCCTGAAAACTTTTTTTTCAAATGGTTTGCAAAAAATCAGAATTCCTAACGTTCCTAAACTGCCTAAAATACCTTTGAAAACCTAGAATCCCTAATTGAAACATACCTAAAATACGTAAACAAACTCCTTCAATAACCAAAAAACCTTGAAGACCTAAAATACCACAAATTCACAGACCCGCGTGGCCACGCTCTGTCAGTCTAGGTCTCTTGAACTATGTCTTTCATTGTGCATAGTTGTGTGGGCGGAGGGCTTTTAGAAAGTTCAAGACTTCAAAAATGTTTGGGAATATGTATATATAAATATATGTATACATACATATTACATATGTATATATATATATATATATGCTACACCTGATATTTATATTAGCCCCCCTCGGCACCCAAAATTGGTTCTAAAGTAGTGCAAATACTCTTGCTACACGGCAAGAAAGGTAGACATTGCATGATCATATATATATATATATATAGGGTGTGGAATAGTTTTTGGATTTTTTTTTGGGACAGTTTTTGGAATTTTTTTTGGGTTTATGCTCTGGCCCCGTTTGCCTTGTATTTGCAACAGTTTGGAACTTGAACCTGTCATTTTGC
>BGPT01003791.1:4293-25542 GCA_003297045.1 Symbiodinium sp. clade C Y103
AACCCATATTCCCCATGTCTGCTTAACAAGATTGTACCGATCCTATAAACCACCCCATGTCGGCAAACCACCCTAGGTCGCTGAAGTTCTTTATATATATATGGGGGTTTGCATAAATGGGGATACCTAAAATGGATGGTTTATAATCGAACATCCTATTATGAATGGATTTGGGGGTACTCCCATTTTAGGAAACCTCCATACAAGTAATCCAAAATTGTCTTATGCTAATATTACACTATATCGAAGAATGTAAATACAAAACATCTAGAAACTATCCGAACAAAAAGTACAACATCATACTAGGGACATGAACCACACAAAAAAGGCCGGAACAGCCGACTTGTTGGGATAAACATCCACGAAACCAAACTCTCATTGCCCAGGCACCAGTTGTTGCTCCCGATCTTCCATGGCTTCCTCACGGTCGAGCTGTTTGGAGCTGTTAGGCCACCATTCAACCACCATTTCCAGTGATGCCTCACCAAGAAATATGTGAACAATTGTGAACATATATGAACATATAATAGGATTTTCCATTATAAACCATCCATTCTTGGGTACCCCTACTTTAGGAAACCTCCATATAGAAATATACAGTGCGGATGCTTCAACATCAAAATTAAAAAAAAACATCTTTGGGCGGATGAACATCCTCTACCAGCCATTTATGATACCTCCAATGGTCGGAAATCGCAGTTCAGTCGTCCTTCTCTTTGTTGTCCTCCTCCTGGCACCTGCGGTGCGGCGCCGTGGTTTGAACATGTTTGACCATCAATCTTAACCATAGTGTTTATTTATAACAAATGGCCATTTATAGTTGATTTACCTATTCAAAATGGTGATGTTCATTGAAATTCTATTTTTTGGCTGGCCTTCTGTGGATTAAGCTATGATAAGCTATGGTGGTCTGGGTCTGAACGGGAAACCAGCACTCTGATTAGGAGCGGTGCAAACTACCAGTACTTGGAGTAGAGGTCATCGCAATTTTTGGTCTATGAAGCCCAGTGTCAGTAAGTCAAAGGGTCTCAACAAGAGCGAACGCATTGGTACGCGCAGCGCTGCTGTCACCCCCAAACTCGGGGTGGCCCCAAGCAACAACTGTGCCATTTGATCGGATCGCAGCAAAAGCACCCAGAGTGGACTGAATTTGTTCCACATGTGTCAGCTGATCTTGTACTTGCATGCTGCAACCCCCGCGAGTAGGTGAACCCCAAGTAATGACAGTACCATTCTCAAGGATTGCAGCAAATGCATCAGATGTGCTTTGCACCTGCTGCACATTCCTCAGCTGGCATTGCACGCAAGAGCTATCCCCACCGGAGTCTGGATCGCCCCATGTCACCAGAGTTCCATCTGCGCGAATCGCAGCAAAAGCTGCCCTGCTCGCCTGCACCTTTTTCACATGTCTCAGCTGTTGCTGGACACTCTGGCAGTCGCCACCATGGAATGGTGAGCCCCAGGTCACCACAGTTCCATCTGCCCGGATTGCAGCAAAAGCTGAATGCGTTGCCTGCAGCTGTTGCACATTTCGCAGCTCATGTTGAACTGCTGTGCTGTCTCCACCAAACCGGCTAAAGCCTGACGTAGACACCGTTCCATCTGCCAAGATTGCAGCGAAAGCATTGCTTGTTGCCTGAATTTTCCGCACATTCTCGAGCTGATCAAAAACTGGATTCCCAACGTACCAGGCGTGGTTTCCCCAGTCAACAGCCCTTCCAGTGGTCCCAATCGCAGCGAAGCTGCCGAGTTCAGCCGCTTGAACCTGATGAACATTCTGCAGGTGGTGTTCAAGTCCTCTGCTGTCCCCGCCAGATCCCCAGGTCACCAACTGTCCATCTGCCAAAATTGCCGCAAAAGCTGCATCTGTGGCCTGAATTTGCCGTACATTTCTCAGACGTTCTTGAACTCCTTCGCTGTCCCCACCACAAAATGGATGGCCCCATGTAACCACCTTTCTAGTATCCAGGATTGCAGCAAAAGCACATTCTGTGGCCTGAACCTGCCGCACATTCTTCAGCTCATCTTGGACTGGGCTGCTGTCACCACCAGCGGCTTGATCTCCCCACGTGACAACCGTTCCACCCTCTAGGATTGCAGCAAAGGCACGCTCTGCGGACTGAACGCTCTGCACATTCTGAAGCTGATTTTGGACGCTCATGCTGTTACCACCACGGTCTGGATGTCCCCATGTCACCAGCTTGCCACCTTCCCAAAACAATGCGAAAGAATGGCCATTAGCTGCCAGCTGCGGTTTTACAACCACGGCTGTAACGCAGTCTCCCTCTTGAATCCCGGCATTCTCCAAAGAATCCCTGGGATGCAGTAGACGACCGTCTGGGGCAGCAAGTCTCAAGGCATCGAGTCGGAAAGATCTCTGCGTCAACTTCAGCAGGTCAGCCACTGTCGAAGACCATGGCACTGACAAGGCTTTACGCTTGCCACTGGGCAAGGCCGCCTCAATCTGCAGCATCACTGCTGAAGCCTCAGAGGATATCACATGTATACCTGGTGGAAAATTGAACAAATATTTAAGACACCGCCACAACCAGTAGATAATTGGATGTATCCTATTGAATAGTGGTTTCATCCCCATGATTGCTGCTGAAATACCATTGATCAATCCTCCCAGTCCCACTTGAATCCTGTCATCATAGATGTCTGAAGAATGTGGCAAAGGGACCTGTGGGATCCTGTGGGATTTGGCTTTGGAAAAGTGGGGACTGCAACGTGGGACTTAGAAGTGGGGACACTGAATTCACCAAAGCATCCAAACTCTCATTCTTCTCATTGATAGTGCAGAATCTGTTTGCCTTTTTCATCCTTTCGGTTTAGCATGAAAATTCAACACTGATTTATGGCCAACTCGGGATGATTTCTCCTTAAATTCCAAGCCTCAACCGATCCGGACAAACACAAAACACAAAACGCTTGCCTGGCTTCCAACTGCCGCAGGGCTTTGCGCAGGGCCACATTTTGCTGGACCATGTCCTGGTTGCCATTCGGCTGGTGGATGCTGCTAATTTCATCTCATTTCATCCCGATTTTCTGTGGCAATCTTTCGAAAATGAACCACGCCAAGGCTTGTGGAAGTGAGACTTTGAGCGGTAAAATCATCCTTTCCTTAGGGATGGTTTCAATGAATGGTACCCTCCAATAAACTGACATAGCTACCGAAATCCTTGGGTTTCCAGTTTGGACATGATCTAGAGTGATGGTGGATGTTCCAAATCTTTGTTAGCCTCAAACATATGGAAAAAACATATATATATATATATATACATATTATATATATATATATATGTCAATGATCAATTCTTATCGTCTAGGGAGGCTTTTCCACATGCATGTTAGTATATTGAAGTGAATTGTCAGCACCAAAAATCACCACAAATCACCGCGAAAAATCGCCCCTTTCCTGGACAGAACTCAATGGCCATTCTTCGTCTTCGGCTGCCTCTCCAAGGGGATGATGACGGGAGATTCCAGATAGATCAACTGTTGATAGCCTGGGGTTTTTAACATCAAAAAAGATGTGGAAAACCCATGGGGGAAACCGGGAAATCCTTGGAACATGATCTGCAAATGGTGGGTAAACACCACATGTATGTTCGTTTACAGGAGGGTAACTGGTGATGTGTTTTGAATGATTGTTCTTGAAAAAAAACTTTTTGTGGTTCATACCGATGTTATTTTTGGATACCACACGCGACTCATGTGACCGTCACAAAGGAAAGGACATGTTTCACCTCACCACTGCCGATTTGGGGCGGCAACTGGGCTCCCATTGATCTTCCATCTCCATCAGACCACCAACATATGGCAATGGAAATCCGGCTGCAAATGTTGTTCATCTAAACCCAACCACTTCCCATTGTCAGGCAGGGCAGATTGCAAAATGATGTAGTACACCTATGATGAACATGTTCTCTCCCCCATTGGGATATGGGATCATATACAGTACAGTACAATAGTGGTTGATTATCATCCCAAACTTGGGATTTCCATCTTATTTGGGCAGCTTTCAATAAACTCTGTCATTGGAGTGGTTGGTCGATAGATGTTAATAAGGAATCCCAGTTCATCAAGGATGACACTGCCGAACATATGGATTGGACAGTGCAACCCTGCGACTATCACCAACCAAGAAATCACTTATCAAACTGCATTCCCCATATGTTTCATTCTGTTTGAACCTATACCCTCTAGTAATTTAACATAGCTATTGAACATGGCCCATTTATAGTGGATTTACCTATAAAGATGGTGATTTTCCATAGCTATGTTAGTTTACCAGAGGGTAAATGAGCTGAATCAATCCTTCTTTGCCGATTTTCCCCTAAAATCCATGGGAGCTGCCAGCGTTTCACGCATCACCGCGATGATCTCAGGACACCTTCGTCATCTGGAAGAAGGTGAGTCTGGATGCTGCCAGGCTGGCGTTGGACCACCTGGGAATCGAAGGGTGTACCTGATGGGATCTACGCAACAAAAGATGGTGATTTCATGGGATTTAGCGGGATTTCATAGGACTTTAACTAAGAAAGATAGGGATTTTATGGGATTTACATGCAGAAATATGATAGTGGGAATATGTATATATATATATTGGATATCAAAGGATATCATGAACAGTTCCTGATCAACGGTTGGTGAGTTCACTGCAGTCCAAGTTATATCAGTGGTTGGGGAGCAGCATCTCCAACTGGGCTGAACATAAAACATGCTACCCTCCAGCAAATTAACAGTTCGACGCTGGCATTCATCGGGGTTGGAAGATGAGTTTCCACTTAAAAGTATGGTGATTTTCAGGGTCGAACTGTTAATTTACCAGGGGCTATGTATAGTTCTATCATTGTTCTATTCACTTGGGGATTTCACCGTTACTCACATTCTGCGGAACCAACATTGACAAACAACTGCGGTTGGTCGGCTAATCCGCCAGCCAGAATACCTCATCGGTGGTCAACTGGGTTGAAGCTGCACTTATCATCCAAACACGTCAACATCTATATATGTTGGTTTATTTTGGTTTGTTGCAAATGGCCCTTTATCCCTAGAGTCCGATGGTTCAAAACTTGGGATTTTCCCGCAAGTTTGCCATCAACTTGGGATTTTACATCCCATCCTGGACCCATTCTCAGCTATTTGTTGTGAACGGCAGGGTCCTGATCGGCTCTTGAAGCATCACCGACAGATTATGACCAACTATGACAACAAACAAATTATGACACAACATAGTTATAGTTGGTTGACAATATAGTTTGTGAATTATGACCCACTAAATTTTCTAACCAACAAAGCATGACAAATTCACAAACTCCAAAAACATCCAGCTGGTTAGAAAAAGAAACACCAGCTGGTTCGCTCGAACGATCATCCCCAAGAGCAGGTTTGGTCGGTTCATCCGTGTTCTTAAATTGGTATGGGTCAAGTCTTTGGGCCTTCCATGTTGACCCAGACCCAATTGAGGGGAGAAAGGATGAGTACATTTGAGTTAGAGCCAATCCACGTGGTTCCGCAAGTGATTCTGCAAGTTTATGTCTGAAAGTTGCCACCTACCAATCGTGTCATTTCTGAATTACTGTCTGTGTATTCAAACGTCTCAAACACATACAATATTGAATAAACTTCAGTAAAACAAGTTGGATATAGATATAGAGCTTTCCAAAAATTGGTAATTACCCCCTAGTTATGGCCTATTTCTATCCATTTTGCTTTGGGATTTTCCATGACATAAAGCAACGATTTTTGCTGAACATCGCCCGCCTATTCTTCTCATAGAGCAGCACGGCCACTTGCTTCGTGAGATCTACCGCCTGAAGGGGGCCTCTATTGGAGCCAGATATCGACCCCTGGAGTTATGATGGAGATTTAATGGTGATTTAATGGTAATTTAATGGTGATTGATGGTGACTGCGTGGGGATTTGGTGATTTAATGGTGATTTAAGCGACAAAATTGGGATGTGAATGAGATATACCCTCTGGTTCTTGATCGTAGCTATGGAAAATGACTTATTTATAGATGATCAACTGATGATTTACCGTTCTCAAAACTGGTGATTTTCCATAGCTACGCTAAATAACCAGGGGGTACGTGACCGTTTTTAATCCTTAAACCATGGTGGTTCCAGCACAAAATGGGGACTGGACCTCCAAAGATGGAAATTACTTCAACTACAACAAATGGTGAAACCATTTTTCCATCTGGTGAAACTTGGTGAAACGGTAAACCTGAATTGGACCGTGACAAAAAAATCAAGATATCACTCTTCAGTGAAAGGAGGGTCTTGTGATACGATGCCACAATGCTCATCTTGAATACCCAGAAAATAGAGAAACAACTTGTAGTTATTGTAGTCCACGTTCCCATCGATGATCATTTATCTGGATAAATATGCTTCACTCACATGAATTGAAACCACTTGGGAATAGTTACCAGTCACCTCAATCCCAGGCATCATTCCAGTGACGTCGCAATGACCTATAGCCAAAGTTTGGCCAGTTTCAACCTTAAAAAACCATACGAAAAACAGGCCCTTGAAAACCCCTCGGACCAGTCGGGTTCTCCAGGCTTCGTTCCCAACATCCCATATACAAGGGTGGGGACTTGGCTAGAGGAAAGATTACTGATTAATGGGATTTAGTGGGGATTTAATGGGTAGATAACTTATGCTAGATAACCAACTAATCCCCATTTAGTGGCTAGATAACTAATGCTCCCACCTTGCGCCAGTGTTCTGCTGAGGCTTCCCACATGTTCTTCACAGATCTTTTGCGACTGCTGAAATCGCTGCGCCCGAGCCTGATAAATCCATGGATCAAACAAAAAGAACTGCCACATGCGTGAACCCATGCACACATATACTGCATATACACTATGTACATACATATATATATATATATATTATATGTGTATATATTATATTGAAACATGTATATCTCATATACATATGCAATTGATATGGGGATGGTGATGCAAACAAGTTGCCAACACACTGTATCTCACGGCTTTGGCAGCGCGTTTTCACCCATGCGACATCATATATCATGCTGTGCAAGACACGAAGAGCTTAGCCAACATATCTGGTACAACATCAGAAACAAACGTCAACTAGGACATGAATGTATGAATGTATACTATATTATATATAGATGTATAATATATCATAATGTCATCACCTCAAGATGGGACTCAAACAAAATGCAACATAGAAGTGGCCCAATCCAGTGATTGCCGGTTGAAAGCACATGTTATCTATATTACTTGTTGTACTCTCCATCCCTGCTATTTGAGTCCCCATGTTTGTCAAATTGCAATGGTTACATCCAAATGTTTGTCGATAAAATCACCAATTTTCTGGATAAAGTACCATAATTCACCAACTTCAACAGTTGGGCAATTTTGGGATGATTTCCCTACCCTCTGGTAATTTAACATAGATATTGAAAATGGCCATTTAAATCATTTATAGTTGATTTTCCCATTAAATGGTGATTTTCCATAGTTACGTTAGTTTACCAGAGGGTAACCCAGATCCCCATCAATATCTCGATATCCCCAGTGATCTACCCATCCTCTCTCGGTTTACCCTCGGGACCTCGGCATCTCGGTTGTAGGTGGCATACTCCCTTGCCTGGCTTGAAGGTCGAGGAAAGTTTGCCATGTGGAAGTGTCAAATATATCTAGGTAGACAGATGGATAGATGCATGGATGGATAGATGCATGGATGCATGGATGCATGGATGCATGGATGCATGGATGCACGGATGCATGGATGCATGGATGCATGGATGCATGGATGCATGGATGCATGGATGCATGGATGCATGGAGGCATGGCTGCATGGATGCATGGATGCATGGATGCATGGATGGATGGATGGATGGATGGATGGACGGATGGATGGATGGATGGATGGATAGATACAATATATAGACATAGAATGACATAGATAGACATAGATAGACATAGATCGATACAATATATAGACATAGATAGCTAGCTGGCTAGATATATCAGCTTTAGCCCATTAATATTTCCACTTTAGGACAAACCAAGTCCGCCACGCAGAAGAAACGAAGCACCTTGTGATAGATGATCCGATTCTGCTCTTTCAGCTCGGCATTCTGCGCCCGCAACTCCTTCAGTTCTTGATTTTGACCTTGGCCAATACGAAAAAACATAGAAAAACTATAGGAAATGCTGATTTAACCAACAAAAAGTAGGAAAAGTGTGAAACAAATCCCTAAATGTCATTCCTTGAACTACTGGTTGGTGAATAAGGATTCCCCCATTGGATTATATTATAGTACTATGATCCCTAGTATATATTGGGTAGTAACATCCCCATAATCATCAACCAGGGTTTTGACCTTGGCCAAATGACCGGTAAACACGGTCAGTTGCATCCTCTTCCATGGTCAGTTCAATAGAAACCAATCCAGAGTGGGTTCCACAGCAGCAAGTAGACATCTATAACTTTATAACAAATAAATAAACAAAACATCTTGGCACAGTTTGCAATATACTTCTCCCTACTAGCATACTAGCAACTACAGTGAGGTCGTTCTGAGGTCTACATTTCATGAGATTTCTTGATTAAACCAATGTAACATGCAGCCAATCGGTCTCATCTTCCTATCAAAGCAAGAGGCTGACTATTACACAGGTTGTGCCACGTTCCATTTGGGGTGGGTCACTGACTTTAAAAGAAGTTGCATGCAACGAGCTGTTCTGGCACTACTTAGTTCTACCCACAACATGGGCGCGACCAAAAGGAAATTGACACCACCGCCATCATCTAGACACTTCCTTTACATTGTCCCAACATATCACTGATCATATCACCCAAACAACCAACAACTCCTTCAAAATCCAAAGAAAATTTCCCAAAGAAACTCTAGCATTCTCAGGCATTCCCCATAGTCCCAGTTAAACCGCCCGCACAGCATGGCTTTTTGCTGAGGCTGTGGACTCATCAGAACGGGATAACGGTGCCGAATCTCGCGCTCGATGTCTTGCAGGACCTGCGAAACGAGTTCCAGGGAAGCTGGCAATGGAAACTGCATGAAGATGCTTTACCAAATATATGGGTTACGAAATGGGTAGGATAGATATACTCGGATATATACTATATATAGATGATCTATGATGATCTGAACATATACTGATTTTCCATTCCCAATGAGCGACAGAATCAAATTGAGCTGATTCTCCATTCAGCCAGCTAAGTCACCGTTAACTATGGTGAACTCCAACTGTTGGTTTCCAAAACCCCATGAATTCCCGTGAAACATCGTTAAACACCCCCATGAAATCACCATGCAATCGCCACTCTCCAGCTGTTCGCTGCGACTCCAAGCGCCTTTTGCAGGTTTTCCTTGGCTGCACGTTCCTGTAAGGCCTTCAACCGGGCAAGGCCGGCATTTTGGGTTGGGCATTTAATGTGGATTTGATGTGGATCTAATTGGCATTGAATGGGGATTTAACTGGTTGGATACATAATTTAAAAGAAGCAAAATGTATATGAGCCGGCTGAGCCGGGTTAGTTTGAAAACCAGGAAATTACACCGTACCCTATTCTTGGATAAACCTACAAGTCTTACCTTGCTTGTGCTTCGTGCTGTAAGCAGGGTGCCGCAGGCGCAACTAAGATCCCCATGCCTCTATGCAGTGGCAATGGCAGTGCGGGAACCAAATGAATATACCCAGCCCAGGTCCGGTAGTCTATGATATCACCTGAGTACACTCTTGAGCCCCTGCATACGGGAGGGGCCCTCGGGGCGCGGTGTTTTTGTTGGACAACTTAAAGCATTTTCTTGCGACATGCAAATGACGCTTCGATGATAAGCAGCACTAGCACTACCACCACCATACCACCAATGTGGGGGGACATTTTACTGCGAACATCATCATCATCATCACCATCATCACCATTTCACACTCCACACATCACTTCACATAAGAAGGGCCATCCTTGGGAGATCCGTCCCCTTGGAGCCGCCGCACCTCTTGCCGTGAGCTGTGGGCGATGCGCACCAGCTCCGTCAGGCTCTCGTAGCCTCGGTCATTGAACGTCCAAGGCGTTGCGTTCTGAAGACATGGGACCTGAGAAATAGATAGAAATAGGTTATTGAAATTTGCGTTCTATGGTCTATGATACAGATTCTATGTACAGTAAACATGTAAATTCATTGTAAATTCTGTAGTATTCAGTTCTCTGAAGCTCTGCGTTAATCTGGGGGTAGGTTGCTGATTGTGGGTGGGCTTCATCTGGCAAACGGCATGAGCACCACATGCAGTCAAACCAAGGGGTATGAACCCAGCTACCCAAATCCAAATCACTACGATCTGCACTCTGGAACATTTGCACCTTGGCATATGGGTTTGTCTGAGAATAGGGTCCCCCCCCAAATCCATGTTTTTTTCATAACTTCATAACTTTTGCTACACAAATTGACATTTTCTTGACTACCTGAAGATCTGTCCTGCGCAAAGAAATGTGCAGGAATCATCATCATCATCATCATCATCATCATCATCATCATCATCATCATCATCATCATCGTTGTCGTCGTCCTCCTCCTCCTCCTCCTCCTCCTCCTCATCATCATCATCATCATCATCATCCAAATCTCTTTTTCCGAAAGTCTCACCCAACTTTCCTTCAATTAACCAACCATGATTGTGGGCATCCCAACCGTTCGGCAGCTCACTCATGTCAGCACCAGGAATGCGGCGACGCAAAAAGTCCTGTGGTGTGACTTCATCGGTGGATGAACTCCATGAATCTCGAAATTTCCACTAGCGGTGACGAAAGGTATACCCTCCGGTGTCATCAACCGTGGCTTGCTGGAAAATCCACCAATTAGTTCGATGATTTTCCAAGCATTTATATCGGAGATTTTCCAGCCAGCCACGTTTGATTGCGCGAGGCTTATCCACTTAATCAATCTTAATCAAATCTACATCCGTTTCCCCATGATTCTACTATATTCTACTGCCGTTACCAGCGCCAACGTGGAATTGTCCTCGTGCTCTTGGCTCAGACGTTGGTATTGCTGTCGTTGCTCCTGCAAGATATCTGGCAATGCTAAACAATGAGTTCTACAGTTGTACCCAGCCCCAAAAAAAATAGGGGCCGACTTGGAAAAATGGAATAATTTTGAATAGCCGACTTGGTTTCAATTGGAGCATATTTTAGCAGAGTATTTTGGCCTCAGAGCTTGGCAAACAATTTTTGAACCAAGTTTTTGCACTGCAAACTTGCTTTGTTGGGGTCAATTCTGGTACAGAAATGGACGTGAAGGGGGACCGAACACATGCATGCCCAACATTCGGCAGATCCAAACATCAATGGGTGTGTCGAACTATGGGCTGTTTTTTTTGCGATCTCTGATGATCAATGATGGCGGGGAATCATGATACATGTAAACCATTGAGTTCCCAAGGGAAGAACCCCACATTGACATGATTTTTCATCTCTGGGACCAGGCACCAGCCTCCAATTCTGTTTTCAGCATTTGGAGCTCCATGGCCATTTCATCCCGCACCTACGCCAAGGATGTTGGTCTATAAGCGAATAAAGGGAGCACCAAACAGATGTCGGACATTGTTTCCAGGATATTATATAATTATATATAATATATATATATAATATATAAAATATAATATATATATATATATTATATATAATATATATATATATATAATATATATATACATTGTTATACATGGAAGACATGAAGTTTCCTCCATCATATTTCCAGGTTTTCGGTCCTGTTCTATCTGATGGTTGCTAGAAGTCAGACCACTGCAGATCCCAGTTGCTAGGTGTGGGAATGACGGTTTCACTGGTGATTGGCCTTTTTACCCTCTGGTTATTTAACATAGCCATAGATATAAATGGAGGTTGTAATGGGAAAATCATCCAAAATTAGCAATTTTCCATGGCTATGTTAAATAACCAGAGGGTAATTTTTGAAGTTCCGAACTAATGGGTTCCCAAGAATCGCTGGATATTCGGATGGACCCGGCGTCCACCTCGCCACCTCGTTGATGGTCAAACAGACGCAGACATCTTTTCCCATCGAAATCCTCTTACCCTCTGGTAATTTGTTACATAGCTATTGAAAATGGCCATAGAAATAGTGGATTTTCCCATCAAAAATTGTGATTTTCCAGTTCGCAAACTGTTAGGCAACACCAGAGGGAAAATGGATGGTTCATAAAATGGACAGTCCATCTAAAAATTGGATGATTTGGTGGTACCTCCATTAAAAATGGTGATTTTACCATTAAAAAATGGTGATTTTCCATAGCAAACTGTTAGTTTACCAGAGGTTCAGCCACCCCTGCCACTGCCACGTCTGCCAACATCGGCCTGGCAGGCGGACTTCAAGTCTGCCACCGTCTCAGTCAGCTGCACCTCTGGGGAGTTCTGGGTGCCGTGGAGCCACACAAAACGGGAAAACCACGTGTTTTTAATGGCGAAGTAATGGTGATTCATTGGTATACATATCATATATCGATACATAAAAACCAACATGAAATATGATGGTTTACGGAACCAAATATTTTTTCTGAGACAAATGGGGATGTCTAATTAGTTTATGACATTGGGTATACTCCAATTGATGGGATGATTTATGATGAATGGCTGATAGACTGAGAATTGATGATGTTTCTTGCTGTTCCCACAAAAAAGTGGAGTAACCAATGAACTTCCCGTAAAACATGAAAGTTTCTTGGTTCTGTAGCTCAGATTGTACCTCCAAAAAAAAATGGATTCTGGTGACTTACCATCAATTTACTCTAGGGTCTAGGGTTTAACGAAATTCTATCCATGTTGGAACCTGCTATGTAGCTGCTATGCCAGTTCCCCACGGGCCCAGCCATGGTTCAAGGCCTGCGCTTGCTTCCAATTCTCGTCCATGCGTTGGGCGCGGTCTTCGCTGATGCGCCGCTGATCCTGGAGGATCACGGTGACGAGTCGCCCGGTGACAGCCCCGACCAACAATGATCATGTCCACTATACACACTTGATATACATATATCATATTATATATTACAATTACAGTATTATATATATATATGTGAATATCTACAATCTTGCACATACATACATCGAGTATACAATTATGAAATATATCCACATTGACGTGCACAAACATGGATATGAAACCTTGCGCATCCCCCCAAGTATAGTCAACGTATTTTTTGTGAAGCTTTTGATGTGCTCAGCAACGCATTTTGTGGCGACGGGTCTCTGCAACGGCACCTCCCAAGACGCCTTTTTGTTGGCGAAGTCCTCTTGGAGATCCTTCACCTCAACAAGGTTTTGTTTCAGCTTGACAACTCTTGGGGATTCAACTGCTTCAACCAACACAAATGGTGATTTCAATGGGATTTCATGTGGATTTCATGCTGATTTAGGAGGATTTAATGGGGATTTAATGGTGATTGAATAGGATTGAATGGACTTTAACTAACAAAGATAGGGGATTTGGTGGGGATTTCACCAACAATCATGGGGATTCAAGATGGTAAAACATTGGAGAAATAATGGGAATTAACGGTATGATATGGTATGTATATTATGTGTATATATTGTACATCGCCAACACTATGATATTTGGGTTTGTCTATGTTTGTCTGAAAATAAGGCAGCCTAAACTAACCTAAACTTGTGTGTTGAGATTTCCTCATTTTCTCGATTGATCGATATCGTCATTGGGGGGTTACCATTCTTTCAACTCTTCACAAACTCAAGGTAATACCCAACTTCATGAACATTTCAGGCCCCTCTAAAGGAGCTGCGAACTTCATTTAAGGAGTCGATAAGAACCTTTGTGCTGCTACTTGATGAATATTTTCCCTGTTGAACTCGATGAACAACAACGAGGTAACTGGTGGGAATTCGGGACACACATAAAACACACGCCCACATCCACTATTTCATTCCCTGAAGAGGTCGGTGAACAAGTTTGTAGAGAAGTCTGACTTCTCGATTCTCCAATTTTGGCCAGAGATTCCCTCATCCTTTCTCGCGCGAGATCTTCATGATACCCTTTATCTTTTTGCAACATCGGCATGTTTTTTCCACTTCCTTTCTGATCTGGTTGGTGGTTTTAAGCCATCCAAAAAAACTATGCTCGTCATCTCAACCAGTCATCCCAAGTCTGTATGGTTGAAAAACCCATCGTCATATGACTGAAACACAAACCATGTTTTTTCAATCTGAGGGTGATGAAGTTCTCACGAAGAACCATTGGCAAATGCAGCATGGTATCCATCACTCCATCCACCTATCCTGGACATTACCAACCTGACATCAGTTTCCAGTCATACCCCAAAAATTAGAGATAAAATCATCCAGTCTTCACTCAAGCTCGAGTCAAACTCATCAGGATCATGGAACCCCAGACCTACCCCGCCTTGCGTTCTAGCTCCTCTTTGAGCTTCTTCTCTCGGTACTGGGCCTGACAAAAGGTGTGACCCAAGCTGACAAAAGAATGTACCCTCTGGTAGACTAACATAGCTATTGAAAATGGATCATTTATAGTGGATTTTCCCATGAAAAATGGTGATTTCCCATAGTTCTGTTAGTTTACCAGAGGGTATCAACTTCAGAAGTAATGCCCCATAGCAATAGCCCACATGATTTCTTTGGTGCTTTGGGTCACGTGTCGGTCCAGAGCTGCAGATTGTTGATCAGCCAGTTCGGTCTGTTCAAAGTAGGTTAATTATGCCATCATGCCATCCATTTTTATCTGGAAGATATTGATTTTCCATAAGCATTTCCATAAACTTGCGCATATTGACATATCACATCCTCAATTTTTTGGACACAAACGAGACAAATCCATGTAGATCCCTATAAATCCCCATAAATCCATATATAATCCAAATAAATCCATATATAATCCAGATAAATCCATATAATGATAAAAACAATATATTTAAATCCCCATTTTTGGATGCGTTACATTCCCATTTCTTGGATCCAAGTGATCACAAAAACCGGTGCCTGTAGAGCATCCTCGGCCAGCTGCTGCTGATATGATGCAGCAGCCTTTTCAGCCTGCCGTTTTCGCGGCTCAAGGCTGATGTTTTTGTAGCAAATCGAATGCAGAAAAAATGACTATTTGTCGGATACATATGGGTTTGGCTGAAAAAAAGTAGGAAAACCACCTAGATCCACTGATTTTCCTCGTCAATGTTTCCCAATCAAATTGTGTGTAGACAGCACTGTCACACCCAAAGGGGAGACTGCATCAACATACGGCGGGATCATGCGAAATCCCCAAAGGTCACAACTGAATCATAGCTCAATGGAGGTTTCCTAAAATAGGGGTACCCCCAATTTCTGGCAAGCAACTTCACCCTCCCTTGATCCATTATCCACCACCACAAGGGTCACCGTTTCAACAGCTATCCATTCGCCATGGCTAAGGCCGCCTGAAGCTGGCGACGGAGGTCTCGCGCCATCTCGAACTTCTCCCGGAAAAGCTTGTCCTGTTCATCTCGAGAGGAAGCCAGCTCCTGACTTCCGAGCTTCGGTATATGGTTTGGGGTGCGAGACGTTTAAGGAGAAATGGCCTGTGAGGTTGCAATCGACATTGGATGGGAAGTCAATCTTCAAAACATGAATGTATAACAATATATCTATATTGTAACTAATGTACTTCAAATTGGAATAGTTTGATATGCAGTCACCAACTTCATGAAAGAACATCGTCCATTGGAACTGGTTGCTTAACGCCAAACAGTAGCATATGCACACCCATAAGTATAAGTCAATATAAGTCTATGATTAGTCTATGTACATGTATTTACTATAGACTATACATATCTATGATATTTCATAACCCAGCAAACACATCCACCTTCCGCAAAACCCATCACGGCCCATGTGCGGTTTTTGCTCCTTCCGCAAGTCATCGATGATGCGATCCTTCATCTGTTTCTCGCTTTGGAATCGATCTCTCTCCGCCTTGATGGGCAGGATCTCGGATTCCGTCCTGCGTGATCAGGCCCCACCAACTAGCCTCTGGTAAACATACAAAAAGCTATGGAAAATGGCCATTTAGAGTGGATTTTCCCATTAAACATATTAAAAAATGGTGATTTTCGATCGTTATGTTCGTTCACCAGAGGTACTACACCAGCATACTAACCTTGAGTGACAATAGTCCAATCATATCCAATCAATGGATTGATTCTTCGGGAAACAACCAAACATGAAAAGAAAACCACAAGCATCACCCAACCCTTTTTTCCCAATCCCAAGTGTTCCATCCGCGTCTCCTGCTCTTCTCATATTCTAACTGAAACTTCGCCCTGCTCAATTCTGACATCTTTCCCGTTTGTTCTTCCAGTTCCTTTGCGAACCTGGCGCTCAGAACGGCTTCAGAGTTGCGTGTTTCTTTTTTGTCAGCAAAGATGGGGGATGTCACCGTGCCACTCATGGGGATTCAATTGATTATATACACTATTATCATTATTATATGAATACATATGAATACCATGTATAACTCCCACGAAAACAAATTACATGTATACTGTATACTGTATACTGTAACATATTGATGATAATGGAACCCAACCAGGGTTGACTAGTAATATTATATGTTTTCTGGGACGCCGATGTTTCAGATTCCATGTCAGATTTGGGTGGCGGGTCATGATTTTGATTATTAAATGGCAAAGTGGATGTACAAGCTATTTTCAGACACATCAATATCCGTTTGGCAAGAGTGATGAGTTCTACAATTTCGAATATGATAGCGCAGGTTAAGATCGCTTGTGGAAAACAATTTCATGGTCAATCTTTGATCGTCCATTTAAACAAAATGCTGGTTATTTTCTTATTTTCCATTTAAATAGCAGAAACCCAAAAGGATTAAACTACCTATCCAAGGTTTGAAATGATATCAGCACAATCAGCATAGTCTTTGATACACCACAGCTGCGCCCATCCAAGTCGATCGGACCTGGCGATCTTCTCTTCCTTGCGCACCTCTTCCGTTAGGAGCAAATCCACCTGCGAAGCTGAACCGGGGATCGTCAGGGATTATGTCGCCCCCAAAAATGGATAGCCTCTGGTAATTTGTTATACATAGCTATTGAACATGGCATCAAATGGCGCATTTATAGTTGATTTACCCATTCAAAAGGATGATGTGCCAAAGCTATGTTAGTTTACCAGAGGGTAGTACTTTGGATAGAAGAACAAAACAAGTCATTATTTCTTATGTCAATGACCATCAATTGATTTTAGGCCCAGCTGTGTTTCGAAGTCCT
The DNA here is from genome assembly GCA_003297045.1 of Symbiodinium sp. clade C Y103. Lineage (NCBI taxonomy): Eukaryota > Dinophyceae > Suessiales > Symbiodiniaceae > Cladocopium > Cladocopium sp. clade C. The sequence continues at coordinate 21,603 of BGPT01003791.1, forward strand.
TCCACTTGCACACTTGCAAACTTGGCAAAGCTGCAAAACAACCCAGCAGGGACTGTCAAGACAAAAGACAGTCCCTGGAAATACAAATAAACTCGTCTATTTCAACGTGAAACCATCCCATTTGGGGGTATCCTAATTTGGCCTATCCTCAGTACGGTCTACGTTTAGTTCATAAACAATGTCTATTGCAAGTGCAGAGAGACCTCACTACAATTATTATGCTGAAATAGTAGATGTTTGGGGTGTTCAGGTTCCCATCAATACCCATGTATGTGAAAGTAGCAGGCTTCTGAAATTTCCTCATCTATGAACGTCATCTTTTTTATGGGGCAGTATTCACCACGATTTAGCCACCATGTTCAAGTGATGTTGTATCCCCTTGTGGAATCGGTATGGCTCAAAACAGGGAAATGTAAAACTTACAGATTGGAAAAACTAAAACATTGCCAAACATTGTGGCGCTTTGTTATCTTCTAATATAAGTATATAGTATAGTTTATTGTATCATGATCTATATATATATATTATATAGTAATTCACTATAGATAGTAACTATATTAATTATATAGTATAAATAATCTAAAATCACTTAAACATCTACCCCATCCTTACCTCATTTTGCCACCCACGTTTTCCAGCTCAATGTCCAGCGGGTCGGGACCTGGTCTTGGAGCTTCTGCCTCAGCTCAGTGTCCTCCGTTGCTGGAGGCTCCTGGGCTGCGGTCCCGAAGATTCTGGAGACTCTTAGATTTCTTGGATTCTTGTATTACATATTACAATCCACAAATGATATTTATTTCTTAGATTTCATATATGATATGATGATTCTATACAAATCATACATGACAAATGTTGTTAGTATCGTAGATTCTGGATGCTTATGTTGTACAATAATGCGGTGGGTATCCATTGTAATACATGATGTGTTATAACTATATAGTACCCTAGATTCTGGATACACAATATATTACAATGGTTTTAATGTCCAACGTTGTTAAAACTCTATCTATCTATATATATATATACCTTCGTGCCAGCCACTCTATCCAGGTCGTGATTTTGACACAGCGTGGCGTCCTGCAATTTCTCGTGCAGAGCTCCTTTCAGATCGGACACCTGCACAGGGGTGGCATGGCCTTCACAAAGGAATTCCTGAAGTCGGACCCCACAAAACAACATACCAAAACAACATGAAATAAGATCAATGCCCTTATTAGTAAGCAACCTCATGGTTTGCAGGTCCGCAATTTAGTCAAACATCCACATCGAACCAACATGAAACAGCTTCAACATGGCAGGTAGATCGGGGTCAGTACCAATCAAACTGTCTGACTGGCGATAAACATTCAGAACTGAGAGCTGTCTTGGTTTGTTTTCACAAGCGTACCAGGGTTTTTGCCGGGACCCATTTTCCAACTGCCAACCATGAAAAACAAAAAACCGAACTACAAGTTCCGCATGATAAAGTTAAACAAATGGTTGACAAAACTATTCTGTGATGTAAAATCTCTTGGATTTTTTCAGGGGTCGACTTTGAATTTTCAGCATGGAACCCAACTGTGGCCACTACCAGTGGATAGTACAAGGGATTGTTTAAAGGAAATCCTGATTTTGGCCAAAATCTGAAGTAAACGCCGATCAGTTCACGGTAAAAACAAATTTCCGCTTAATTATCCTTCAACACATCCGTTGAAACAATATCATTATTATCCACATACCTTCGCATACAAAAGCCCTATACATTTGATAGTTAAATCCCATACGAACCCCTTTTCAGGCCCATCTTCCAAGTTCGCTGTCAAAACCGCGCCTGTTTCTGCAAGGACTCATTTTGCTTCTCCAGGAGCGCATATGCATTTTCCAACTCCGCCCATCCTTGGCGCCGCAGCCGCTTACGTGTCCACATTGAACACCCCACAGAGTCGTCTAAAATTCTACATCAACATCCCAGCCCCTATGTTAGCTGCGTCAGTTTGTTCCATTTTCAGGATGTTGACCATGGTGCCGAGGTGAAATGATCCCCCTCTTCTGTATCAAGGAACGGTTGTGCCATTCCACGCCCTCTGGAGGGTATGGCGTCACAGCCAGGGTCGCTTCTTCGCCAGTTTCCATGGCTGGTGAAACGATGACTGCCCTTGGAGTGTTGGAAACGAAGCACTGCAACTGCCGAGACACATCGGATGAAATGCCAAACCGAAAATCTGCATTGCATCACCAACAAGTAATATTTGGGATGGGAATTTGATGGGAATCATCTTCTTAGTTCCTGAAGTGTTTGAACATCTTCGCATGTGAAATCAAAGCAGCCAAACAATGAGCTGCTGGTCTCGCGGCGACAATACGTCGAGATGAAGTGCAAGCAACCTGCACCATGTCTTTTTTCCGTCCACTTTGTTTTGCCGTATGTTTCAACTAGAAAACCAATGATGCCATGCCTACCCATCTCTTGCCTGAAAGGTGTACACTAAAATCTATGAAATATCTGAAACAACCCTTTCCCATCTCCCTCCAAAGGGGTCAGTTCCAACTTCAAAAAACAAACATGTACAACAATAATATCTCACTAGCCTTTCCGCTGCCTCGGCTTGCCGATCACTGAATTTATTGGACGCCCTGCCCCCCCCTCGAGGGATTGAGGCAGGGTGGTTCCGCTGAATTGAAGGAAAATCATGGATACCCTCAACGGCTACCCAAAGAAATATTCCAAAATATTCCCATCAAAATAGGGATTACAGTAATATTGGATCTCGAATTCATCTTCTATGAAAATCCCTTTAATCACCCAGCAGTTCCATCTTTTTCCACCTTTTTCCAGCTCTTTCAGCTCGTCCATCGCCTTCGCATGGCCCTGCGCTGAAGCCTTACGAAACAAGGCCTGCGCCTTGCTGGGCTTCACCGGTAAGTTGCCATAGCCGCTGGTGTAGCAACGGCCAAGCTGGAACTGGGCCTGGTGGGGCGGATCGCGCAGGGTGGCGGTGGACCGTGCCCCATTTCTTTCATGTTGAGATTTAACGCATGTTATGGATCCCAAAAAAATGATGGCTTAGTGTCAAAACTTAAAGCAATTCCAGAATGAAGGTCATTTTGAGTCTTAAGAAAAATGACCGGGGATCCACATATTCGATCCCCAGCAGGGCTTTATGATTCATGGCTATCATAGTTCCAGCAAAAGGACCCGGTGCTTCACCAAATCATGAGTTTTTTTTGGTGGGGACACCTGTAGCTGCTTTGGCCTGGGGTCTAACCTCATCAAACTGTTGCCTCAGGATCGCCCGACTTGACGAGCTCACGCCAAAGTTTCACCTGGTTGCCGGCAACTTGGGCTATCCCAAATGGTTTTCAAACCAACATTCATGGGCCAAACTACCCGGGTAAATCTTACAAAATTGCCCAAACGATAGGTGTTTAATCAAGTGGGGTTGATGGTGGTCCGATGATCCCTCATAATAGGATGGTTTCCAGTCCAATACAGTAAACAAAATGCTAGTGATGCAATCAAATGCATACCTGGATATTCATTGGTTGTATATCTGTCTAAGGCAAATGTTGGTTTGATTTCGTTCCCGTTTTTCTCCTATGTGTCCACGTCATGTCTCCTTCATGTTTTCATGCTTCAGTCGTGTTGACTCTGCCCTGGTATTTCCGCCCTTTTCCCAGGTTTCCACCAAGAAAAAGCGACACCTATTGCGCAATATAAAGTAAGGGCTGCCAAAAACACAATTGATCACATGAGTCAAACAATTTTATTTCCAGGTCCCTGACAACAAATCCGCTCTAAGGGCAGAAATCTTGCGGTACAATTATTTATTGCCTGTGTCCTTTCGAAAATCCAGATATATCAATACCCTAGGCTTCCTCGACTATAAAAACAATAGGTGTTGGATTGCGACTATTATTATCATACAAACGACTATTTCCCAGGGGTGACTTGTCCAGCTAG